>OVAU01004370.1:0-10155 GCA_900406315.1 Biscutella laevigata subsp. laevigata | reverse complement strand
AGATAGGCAAAGTTTAGGGGGAAATAGACCGTCGTTCCAAATTTTTAAATATATTATTATTTTTTGTTAAAATATTAGTTTACTATTGTTTATTTTTGGATTGACATCCTTAAACCACACATACTTTATTAATCGGTATGGTCACCCTTCGCCGGACTGCTAGAACTTTCTGTCTCTCGAGGCGATAATACCTAAATCAGATCAAATCTGATTTTCTCAATCTGTTTGTTCTTAATTGGCTTGTGCAGTTTAATCTGCTCTCTTCTTCTACCTTCAGTCTTCTCTTGTTCGATTAACGAAAAATTAAAGAGTTTGGCACTCGTTAACGAGTTTTTCGTTTGGCTCTGCTCAAGCGACATTTTGCTTTCTTCCTCAACCATCTGAAGAGGGATTGAAAATCGAAGCTGCAGTCTGATAAACCAAGGCTTGAATCTGGTATTATCTCTCTCTATCTGCTCTTCAACTTCGTCTTATTTCCTGGGATCAATTGATTTTAAGGAGGCAATAAGGGAATCGAGAGTGTTTGTCAGAGTTTTGTTAAGGAGACATGAAGATTCTACATTGGAATTGCCAGGGAATGAGGAACCCTCTGACAATTCGTTATTTAAGAGATATCACGAGAAGCTACTCCCTGGATATCATGTTCCTTGTGGAAACGAAGAATGTAGATAGCTATGTACAGAGGGTCGGAAACCAGTTGGGGTATGATAAGCATTTCTTGATCTCGGCTAATGGAAGCAGTGGAGGCTTAGCAATTTTTTGGCACTCCTCTACCAATTATACAGTGTATAACCTCTCAAATCTTCACCAAACTAAGGTCGCGGTAGCTAATGGAACAGACAATTTTGAAATTATGTACATATATGGTAACCCGGAGAAAACTCAAAGAAGAGAGCAGTGGAGGAATTTGATAAGGAATGGGATGGGGAATATGTTGGGAAGTACTTGTTGGATCATGATGGGGGACTTTAATGATATAATCAGCAATAATGAGAAACAAGGAGGACCCAAAAGACCTGAAAGTTCTTTCTTCTTTTTAGAGGCCTAGTTAACAAACTCTGCCTCAGAGAATTGCCATTGATGGGGGGGCAATACACATGGACAGGAATCAGACATGGCCATTTGGTGAAATCCAGAATAGATAAAGTGCTTGTTTCGGACCAGTGGATTCAACAATATCCGAATGCTACTGTTACGGCTTTGAACTCGATTGGGTCAGACCACACTCCCTTATTACTCCAGACAACGATTGCACATTCTAGAGGCAAAGGGCTATTTTGTTATGATAATAGATGGAGAAACAATCTGGAGATCCATAGAATTATAAGGCATGTGTGGCAAAAGCCGGGGCGAAGTTCACAAGCTCAAAGCTTCATGACTAAACTGAGGCAATGCAGAATAGAGCTCTCTCGATGGAAAAGGGAGAACAACCTGCGCTCGGAGGAAGCCATTCGTGACATTCAGGGGAGAATTAAGCAAGCCTATGAAAGTATTCCTATTGACTTTAACCATGTTCTGGAGCTAAAGAAAGAACTTAACTATCACTATAAGAGAGAGGAGGAGCATTGGCGCGTTCAAAGCCGAGTCCAATGGCTCAAAGCAGGGGACAAGAACACCAGATACTTTCACCATATTGCAAACCATAGGAGGATCCGAAATCGTATTCTTATGCTAAAAGATGATGCAGGGAACTGTTATACATCTCCGCAGCAACTAAAGATAGCTACCTGTGACTACTTTAATCAACTTTATGCTGCTAACCCAACTCCTATTGATCCTCAGGTCATTTGCCATATTCAACCTAGGGTCACTACGGCCATGAATGAGGCTCTCACCAAATCAGTGACTCATGAAGAAATTCTTCGAGCGTTACGGCAAATGAATGACGACAAGTGCCCAGGATCTGACGGGTTCACAGTAGGCTTTTACAAGACACACTGGCCGACAATAAAGGAAGGTGTGTTCTCTTACATATAAGATTTCTTTAACATGAAACCCCTAGATCCTAAGATGAATCATACCCTTATCTGTCTGATTCCGAAAGTTCAATCGCCAATGACTGTGAAAGATTACCGTCCCATTAGTTTATGTAATGTAGCTTATAAGTTAATCTCAAAGGTACTAGCAGAGCGTCTAAAGCCCTGGTTGCATCAGATTATTTCTGAGAATCAATCTGCATTCATTCCAGGTCGACTAATTACTGATAACGTGTTGATTGCTCATGGGCTTATGCATTCACTGAAAACGAAAACTTTGAAGCAACCATATATGGCAATCAAACTCGATATAACTAAGGCCTTTGATAAAGTCCGCTGGGACTACGTTGATCTCATAATGAGGAAGCTTGGTTTTACAGATTTATGGTGCAATTGGATCAAGAATTGTCTTTCTTCGGTCTCTTACTCAGTTTTAATCAACGGCAGTCAGGAAGGACTTATCCAACCACGCAGTGGAATACGCCAAGGTGACACCCTCTCCCCCTATATTTATTTGATTGTTTCAGAGGGTCTCTCTTCTATGATCCAGAACAAGGTCGAAAAGGGGTTGTTACATGGTTTTAAAGCAAGCAGATCAGGGCCAGAGTTTTCTCATATTTTCTTTGCGGATGACTCTTTAATCTTTTGCAAAGCTAGCCCGGAGGAATGTAAACAACTTCTTAATGTGCTAGAGATCTATGGTAGCGTATCAGGGCAGAAGGTCAATTTCAATAAATCTGCTATCTCATTTGGGAGGGGTTTATCGAATAGGCAGCAAGCTGATTTGGCTAGTATCCTAAGAATCCACAATATAGGAGGATTTGGGAAGTACTTGGGTTTGCCTGAATTGATTGGAAGAAATAAGGCCGCCTGTTTCTCATTCATTACACAACGAATTAAAAGTAAAGTTGGAAGTTGGTATTCTAAACTCCTCTCCCCTGCAGGTAAAGAAACTCTTATAAAGGCGGTATTGCAAGCAATTCCAACTTATAGTATGTCTTGCTTCTTGCTACCTGAAAAGATTATAAAAGAAGTTGAGACAACTATAAGAAGATTCCTCTGGTCAGTGAATGGAGACAAAAGCAAACTGCCTTGGGTGCCTTGGGAGGTTATTACTAAACCAAAAAAAGCTGGAGGCTTGGGAATACGGGATATGAAACAGTTCAATATTGCACTTCTGGCTAAGCAGGGATGGAGAATGTTACAAAACCCAGACTCAATCATAGCAAGAATGTTTAAGGCTAAGTATTTCCCTAAGACGTCCTTCCTGCAGGCACAGGTAAACCGCTGCTCCAGTCATGCTTGGAGAAGCATCTGTAAGGGAAAGGAAATGCTTCAAGAAGGAATTGAATGGAGATTAGGTAATGGACAAATGATTAATGTTTGGTCGGACAACTGGATCCCAGATAAAGATTATAGACCGCCAAAGCCTAGAGTCCCATCAAACGTTAAACAGTTGAAGGTTGTTGATCTCTTTCACAAGGAAACAGCTACCTGGAACGTGAGGCTACTGTATGACCTATTTGAGGCAGAGGATGTGGAGATTATCAAAAATCTGAGAATCAACCTGCATGCAAGGTCAGATTATATGTCTTGGAAGTTTGCTAAGACAGGAGTCTATACTGCCAAGAGTGGTTACCACTTCCTGCAGAACAAACAGTCAAACATTTCCATACCGAGTACATCAAGGCAAGGAATCATTAGTAGCTTATACGGGAAAATCTGGTCTATCTCAACGCAGCCAAAGATTAGACACTTCTGGTGGAGGGTATTACATGATGCCCTTCCAGTCTATGAGAATTTAAGAAGGAGAAAGATTTGTTGGGATGGAACTTGTGAGATCTGTGGGGAATGCCCTGAGACCATAGAGCACATGTTGTTCCTTTGCCGAGTATCAAGAGAAATTTGGGAGTTATGCCCTTTACAGATCAAGATAGAAGAGGAACTTTACAGTAAATCAATAACGGAAATTATGGAACAAAGGCTGTCTGATTGTGCAGAGAAGGCTACTCTCTTTGCAATTATTGGATGGAACATTTGGAAAGGAAGAAATAGTCTAATCTACCAAAGCAAAAGATACATGATTCCTGAAATATTAAGTAAATCTAATGTCGATCACTCATTGTGGCAGGAATCCTTAACGCAGAATGGGGAAGCAGTCAGACTCGAGAGAGAGGCATTGATAACGAATCAAGATGAAGTTAATACAAGGAATCAAGTAAGATGCCTAACGGATGCTTCTTGGATGGGAGCTCGAAATCCTGCTGGTTACGGATGGTGCCTGTATAACAGAAGTGGAAAGCCTGCAATTACTGGATCAGGTTCTTTGTCTCCTCTCGCATCCCCTTTGGAGGCCGAAGCTTATGCACTTAAGGAAGCTGCAAAGCAAGTTCGAATGTTGAGCTACACTGGGGTAACCTTTGCCTCAGATTCTAAACAGCTTAACTCCCTGCTGGGCGAAGCTCAACGAGGCGGATACGATCAACTATCCTGCTGGAGAAATCATGCAGTGGCTCCCATCATTGAAGACATCATCTCTATTATCAACCATATTCCCAATTGTAATTTGACTGTCATTAGTAGGAATAGTAACATTTTGGCAGATAAATTGCCTAAGACTGCCAGAATCAGGAAAGCTTCTCCTGCTGTAAAGTGGATATTGGCTTAGCTAATATATCTCTTCTGCGTAAAAAAAAAAAAAAAACCACTCATACTTTATCAATTCACATTCAAATCCCTCAATTTTTCGTCTTCATCGATAAATCTCCTATACTCTTAGATTCAAATTATTCTCACCTAAAAAATTAATTAATATAAATAATTGAAATAGCCTTATAAAATCACTTTTGGTTAACTTAATAAAAATTTATGTCCAAAATTTGAACCAATTAAATAGATTTGACACAGTTCAAACTAACAACTAAACCAAAATTAAAAAAAAAAATTAACCCAATTACGATTCAAAAAACAAAAATCGATCAAAATCTTCTTATCCACATTTATAATAATCTTTTGTGTTGACCCTAAATTGACTACAGTAATCGTTTCTTCTCATAAACAAAGAACATTCATTTGTTGACTTACAAAATAATTAGGTACCAAAAATCATATATCACANGTCGGGTCAAATCGATTTAATTGGTTCCAATTTTGGATCGAAATTTTTATTAGGTTAACCAAACGTGATTTTATAACGCTATTTCAACTATTTATATCAATTAATTTTGTAGGTGGGAATAATTTGAATCTAAAAGTATATGGGGTTTATTGATGAAGAAGAAAATTTAGGGAATTTGAATATGGGTTCATATAGTGTAGAGGGTTTAATGATGTCAATCCTTTTATTTTTCTAAAAGTAGATTTTTTTCCCAAAATCTATTTATAATTATTTTTAGTGTAAGAGAACTATTTTACTTTTCTTATCTTTTAGTTTAATCATATAAATTGAATTATATCCTATCAAATGAATATAATTTTCCCGAATAAAATTTTTTAGATACTTGTATAATAACTAGTCTTGTGTTTCGACTGAAAAAAATACTAGTCTTGAGTTGGATTAATGCAAAGATTTGAAAATTGTGATAATATTATAAAATAATAAACTTTAAGAAACACTTATGAAAAATATGGTCCCAAAAACAACATAAATAAATACATATAGAAATCTCAAATATAGTTAATAATTTTATTAAAATAATAGTTTACTATTTTTCTAAAAGTTAAAATTTTAAGAGAGTTCATTTATAATTCTTTTTAGTATAAAAACTATTTCCTTTTAGCTCACAAAAAAAAACTATTTCCTTTTTTTATTTTAGTTAACTCACCTAAGGTGGAATATATCCCATCAAATGAGTGAGGAGTACCAATAGCTCAGATGGTAGAGCTTGCGTCAGTTACTTCTCACCAGGGTTCGAATGTCTGTGTGCACAAAAATAGAGAGTGGATCCCCCTTGTGGCCCACAAATGGGAAGTAGGACCCCCCTGTGGCCTACTTTAAAAAACAAAAAAATCCCATCAAATGAGTATAATTCTAAAATACATATCCTAGAGTTTTTTTAAAAAAACAAAATTGTATTATCCAAAAAAATTGTATAATTTCTAAAATACAAAATTGTATTATTTACAAAATCTCTCAAATTTTGTGGAATATTATCAACAAAATTATCATAATTTTAAAAACTATAAAATTCTACCATTTTACAAAATTCTTCATATCCACCAAATGAGCATAGTCTCTCAAAAATCTTAATTCTGACGTTTTAGAAAATCTCTCATTTTGTGGTATATTATCTACCAAACGATCATATTACTAAAACATAAAATTATAAAGTTGTACTATTATCCACTGAATGAGCATAAACAAAATATATAATATTCTAGCATTTTACAAAAGTTTTCAATTTTTCAACATACAAAATCTCAATTTTCATGGACTATTACCCACTAAATTAACGTAATTTCTTAGAATACAAAGTCTTTCAATTTTAATGGACTATATTATCCACCAAATTTAGCATAGTTTCTAAGATTATAAAATTCTAATTTTAATACAATATATGAATTTCCTAGACTCTTATAAGATTATAAAATCAGCATAATTCACCAAATACAAAGTTCTAGCGTTTTCTAAAATCTAAATTTTTGTGGACTATTATCTCTAACCAATCAATATAATTTCAAATATAGAAATTCTCAAATTTTATAAAATCTCTCAATTTTGATAGACTATTATCCATCAAATGAGCATAATTTCTCAAGATTTTTAATTCTACCATTTTACAAAATCACCCATTTGTTTGGGTTATTATCCACCAAATCAATAAAATTTTCACAAATACAACAGTCTAGCATTTTAAAAGATATCTAATTTATGTACATTATTATATACAAATTAGCATAATTTTCCAAAATTCCAAATTTTAGCAATTTACAAAACATTTCGGTTTTATGGATTATTATATATTAAATCCAAAATACAAACTCTAGTGTTAGAAAATCTCTACGTTTTTGTAGGCTACTATCCAATAAATCGTCATAATTTCCCTAAATAAGAAATTTGGTGTTTTAAAAAATCACATAGTTTTTATAAACTATTATCCACAAAATCATCATAATTTCTGAAAATACAAATGTCTAACATTTTACTAAATCTCTTAGTCTATGTGAAATATTACTCACAAAATAAGCAAAAATCTCCAAAATAAAAATTTAAAAGTCTTACAAAATCTTATAATTTATTTGGGCAACATAAATTTTTCTAAAATAAAAAATTGTAACATTTTCAAAATCTCTATTTGTATGGATTATTAATCACCAAATGGAAATGGTTCAGTAAGAAAAAACTCTTAATTTTCACGGATTCTTATACACAAAATCAACATAATACCTCCAAAATAAAAAATACTAACGTTTTATAAAATCTCTCAATTTTAGTGGACTATATTATCATAATTTTTCTGAATACAAATTCTAATGTTTCACAAAATGTCTCAATTGTCATAAATTGTACGTACCAAATCAGCACAATTTCCCAAAACACTAAGTTTTAGAGTTTTACAAAATCTCTTAGTTTTGTGACTCCTATCCACCAAATAAACGTAATTAAAATATAAAATACAAAATTTTAGACTTTTATAAAAATTCTTAGTTTTTGTTGATTATTATCCATCAACTCAAAATAATTTCTCAAATACATAGTTCTAGAGTTTTCATAATCTTTCATTTTTTATGCTTTTAACTACCAAATGAACATAATTTCCCAAAATTCAAAATTCTAAAATTTTACAAAATCTTAATTTTATGGAGTATTATCCTACAAATAAGCATAATTTCTCAAATACATAGTTCTAGAGTTTTACGAAATATGTAATTTTTGTGAGCTATTATCTACTCTCAATGAATATAATTTTCCAAAATATAAAATTCTAAGTTTTACAAAAACTTATTTTTTGGATTATCATCCACCAAATGGGTAAAATTTCTAAAAATACAAATTCTAACATTTTATAGAACCTCTCAGTTTGTATGGACTGTTATCCATCAAATTAGTATAATTTCTCAAAATATACATTTCTATTGTTTTACAAAAACTCTTAGTTTTGTGGATTATTATCCACCAAATCAACATAATTTCAAAAAATATAAAATTCTGGTGTTTTAAAAAATCTTTCAGTTTTGTGGATTCTTATCCACCAAATCATAAAAATATTTCAAATTTAAAAATTCTAATTATTTACAAAATCTTATAGTTTATGTGAACTATTACCCACAAAATCAGCTAAAATCCCCAAAATACAATTCTAACGTTTAACAAAATCTCTTAATTTTCATGAAATATTACCCATAAAATGAGTACAACTTCTTAAAATACAAATTTTAGAGTTTTAAAAAATCTCGAAGTTTTTTATTTATAATCCACAAAAATAATCATAATTTCAAAGATAATTTTTTTTAGCATTTTACAAAATCTCTTAATTTTGTTAACTAATATCCACCAAATGAACATAATTTCTCAAATTTTGTAATTCTTACTTTTTTACAAAACCTCTCATTTTTATGGGCTAATATCCACCAAATCAACACAATTTCAAAAAATACAAAATTTTAGTGCTTTGAACGATCTCTTAGTTTATGTAGGCTATCATCTACTAAATTAACCTAATTTCCCAAAATACAAATTCTAGCGTTTTACAAAATCTCTCAGACATAATGGACTATTATATATCAAATCAACATAATTTCTCAAAATACAAAATTATATTTTTTTTTACAAAATCTCGGAGTTCTTGTAGATTATTATCCATCAAGTTCATAGCTTCCCAAAATAGATGTATTGTATTAAAAAATCCCATAGTATTAATGGACTATTAACCACCACTTCAACTTAATTTATTTAAATTCAAAATTTTAATATTTTACAAAATCTCTCTGTGTAATATAACCCACCTAATAACCAAAGTTAAAAAAAATCAAGTAGTTATAAAATCTCATAATTTGTTGGGGAACATATACTTTCCTAAAATACCTAGCATTTTTCATAATCTCTATTTTTATGGATTTTAACCACCGAATGGTTCATTAAATAAATAAAAAATCTTTCAATTTTCACCAAAACACAAAATCAGCATAATTTCTTAAAATACAAATTCTATCATTTTTTTTTAATAAATGTTAAATTTTATACCTTTTTTGTTTTTGACAGAATACAAGGGTAAACAAGGAAACAGAAAATACAGAAATAAAGACTGAAATATAAACTAACCAAAGCCCAAAACGAGCCAAAAAACAGAAGATCCAACCCAATAAGCCCAAAAGCTTGAAACTAAACCTAGAATTCTAAAGAACCCACAAGGCCCAGAACAGACCCAATAGGCGGAGGTCACAGCGGGAGAGCCGCGACCGGAGGAGCCGCCTAGAGGACGCATGCAGAGCCGAATCGACACATCTCCGGCGCATCACCACCACCGCGAGCAGAGGAGGAAGACGCGGAGACTTGGGCTGGAGAGAGCNGGTGCACAAGGTTGTGCTCAGACTGGAAGGAGAAGCCTCCTCCTCTCTACAATCTCCTGCGACTTCTCAGTTCTAGATCTATTGACTAATCTCTATAGTATTAATTCAAAATCAAGTATAAGAAAATACCCTTTAAATCAATAAAATATTACATAATATGCCATTATAAAAAGATAATTTAAAGAACAAAAGGATAAAATTAGAAATCTATGTAATTTTCATTAAGGGTAAAACTGGAAATATATGTATAAAAATTAATTGATAATATATTTTTAATTTTAAAACGAATTTTAAGAAAATTTTAAAAATCAAACTAATATATATTAGATTTATCCTTTTCAACAAGATACCTAATTTTTCTCTCTAGATATTATTAATACATTCTAATAACATTTAAATAGAGATAAATACAAAAAAATATATAAAACTTTCTCTAGATAATACAATAATATTTTAATATTTGAAAAAGTATATAAATTCACATATATTTCAAAATTTTCCCAAAAATACAATATTTNAAAAATAGAATAACAAATAATGATTATCTTATTAACCATTAAACATATAAAGTTTTGAAATTTTTCCAAGACAAATATAATAATATAACTCGATATATTCTTTTTACAAAATTATACATATAAATATAATAAATATAACAGTAAATCAAATT
>OVAU01004368.1:0-10156 GCA_900406315.1 Biscutella laevigata subsp. laevigata | reverse complement strand
TCTAGTTGAAAATCCCTAACTCTCGGCCGTTGAGGCGGCGGAGGAACAACTTGAGGTGGCGGTCCTTGCTCTGGAGCAGGTGGTCAGAGCTCCCTTCTGAGCTCATCAAATCTCTCATTCAAANCCTTGCTCTGGAGCAGGTGGTCAGAGCTCCCTTCTGAGCTCATCAAATCTCTCATTCAAAAGTTTGATGAGGCTAGCTGCAAGGTCAGGCGGTGGTGGAGGATTGGTCGGAGGTTCGGCCATTCTTTCTTGTGGAGGCACCGGTGGATTGAATCTCCGAACAGGTCGCGGTGGAGCAGCTCTAACTGGTGAAGCTGATCTATCTCTGTTGCCTTGAGAGGCACATGTGTGGTAAGAATGAGGCGTCGTGGTTGACACGCTTGAGGAGCGTCTTTGAGAGATTAGGCAAGGATCAAATGTTAGGGACCACAAGAGACGTCTGTGGCAACTTTGCCTCGTACCCCTCTTTCCTCTATGACTTTTTTGCCTTTGTTCCTTTTGCCAGAGATGGCTGTCTCTTTTAGTCTTGCTCTTGGTATATGATTGGGTGAGAGAGAGGAAGGGTAAGGACGTTCGTACGGATGAGTGGTCCCAAAAGTGCTTTTGGCCGCGATTGTAGAGACGCGCCAAAAGTGGTCCCAAAAGCAACGCTCTTTCTTTCTTTGGCAATGGTTTCTCTCACTTGAGACAAACCAAACAAACGACAGCTGTTAATCAATCCAATTAACACAAAAGCTTTTACCAAAGTTGAAGAAAATCCGATCAAAAAACAAATACGTTTCGTTTTCAAGAAAGTTGCAAACTTTGGTTTCAAACTTCGAAACAGAGAACAAAGATGAACTAATCATGCCAGATTCAAACGTAAACACAACTAAACAAAACCAAAACACAAAATCTTTAGGGGTTTTAATCGGATCTAAGCTAAAATGAAACCTAAGCATGCAAAGACGAAAGCTTTAAGGAAAGGTGAAGAACACTCCCTGATTTTGGTGGAGGTGAGTTGGTCAAGGACTTTGATACCACCTTATACACGCCCCGTTGAACGATCTAACACTTGACAACTCAAGACGCCTTAAGGCCGGCCGGAGGAGGGTGGCCAAGAAGCGTCTTCCGTCGAAACATGTGGGCAAATGTCACGAAAATTAGCAAGCTCTCTAAACAAGATAAAAGATGAGAAATAGTCGAACAAAATGTAAGGAATAGAGAGATTAGGTCGGAGAAGTTGAAATGAGGTTGTCGGATGTTGCCGTGTATGGCTCCGCTGGCTGTACTAAGCCAATGATTTCAAATCCCACAACCTAAATTTTTTTGTTGGAGCTGAAACTTGTTGTGCTTTGTTTTCAGGGGAAAATATGAGATGTAGTCGAGCGAGATGTAGAGAATGAGGTGATACTGTCGGAGAAGTTGAAAGGAGGCCACTGTGTACTGTCGTGGCTACGTCATGCGGCTAATGAGAAACTCGAAGAGTTCCTCTGACCTAAACGTCTCCAAATGCTCCGATATTTTGCAAGTCTTGATCTTTATAGAAATGAGGAAGAACAGTCGAAAGAGATCTGGAAATATTTGAGCTTAGGTTGATGGAACGGAGTGAGGCCTTGACGAATGGAATGACGTTGTTGCCGGGTGGATGAAACGTTGGAAACTTGTAACGATGGATTCTCAAGCCATAAAGAGATAGGGAGAGAGGGAGAGATTTGGTTTCAGATATTACACACCGAAACCTAAGGGATATGACATACCCTTAGATGAACTTCCAAAGAGAAACAATTCTCATAATTTCTTAAAAGTTTGAAGTTGTTTTTGCCAAAAGCGGCTACAAGAGCTTAAATAGTCTTTAGCTTGCAAAGAAAGTAAAACCTTAAATAGAAAGATAATGACTAAAAAGGGCACGCATGGCTTCTTGGCACGATATTCGTGTAAGGTCTAGTGCAATGGGCCTCATTAAACCTCCAAAGGGTAAACCCAATAGAACAAACGCTTTTGGAGGAAGAGTACCCCAAAGACCATGCCAATCGACTTAGTCACTCGGATAAGTAATGAGGAAGTGATGCAAAATCCGGGCTTCCTTCATCTCCGAGTAGTGGTTGTGGGTCTCTAGCTCTTCAAGGATCCTCCTTATGGTGATGGACAGCTTCTTTAATTGGGAACGAGTCACTGGTCCGGTGGGAACCTTAAGTTCTTGGTCATCCTTCTCCTCTAGCTTAGGCATGCGTGTATCACTCCAGATAAGGCTCTCTAGGTCTTGGTCGTTGAGGCGGCGGTGGAACAACTTGAGCTTGAGGCTCTTGGACTTGGTAAGGAGGTTGAAGCTCCCTTCTAAGCTCATCAAATCTCTCATTCAACAACCTGATGAGGTTGGTTGCAAGGTCAGGCGGAGGTGGAGGATTTGCTGGAGGATGTTTCTTGCGGAGGAGCCAGTGGAACAAGTCTCCTTGTTGGAGGAGGGTCAGCTCTATGAGGTGAGGCTGACCTAGCTCTATTTCCGTGAGAGGCACGCGTGTGGTATGAGTGATTAGCCGTGGCTGACACGTTTGAGAAGTAACTTGGAGAAGACACGCATAGATCAAAGGTTGGGGACCACAAGAGGCGTCCGTGGGAACTTTATCTTGCTCCTCCTTTGCCTCTCTGACTCTTTTGCCCTTGTTTTTTAGTAAGTAGCGGTTTTTCTTTTACTTTTGGTTGATGAGTGGCCAATTATTGAGAGAAAAGGACGCTTGTACGACCAAAAGTGGTCACAGAGAGAGATCTCTTTCGACGCGCGACCAGCTGTCCCAAAAGCAAAATCTATTACTTTTTCGCCACAAGGACTGTCTTCTACCTTCACAAACAAAATAAAAAAGAGGATAACTCAGTCCTTGGCAGCCATGAAAGCAAAACGAATTAAGCTAAGCAAAGAGCCGAAAATCAAATCCGAGAAATAGCAAAAGTCGTAAACTTTTTGAGTTTTCAAGTTAAGGAAACCAAGGAAACCAAAGAAACCACTATCTAACATCATATCTAACTTAAGCAGGACTTAAACAAGAACAAAACCGAATTTTTTTTTTGGTTTTCTTTAGATCTACTCTTAACGAAGCTAAAAACCAAGAAAGATGCAATCTTTAACTAAAGTAAAGGAAACTCCCTGAGTTTGTGGATACTGACTCTGTCAAGAAGCTTTGATCCCACATAATATACTCCCCCTTAATGATTGAACTCTCTTGATGACTCAAGAGGCTTTCGGCCGCCGAGGAAAGCTGGCCATGAGGAGTGCTCCGACAAATCTTGTGGGTAAATGAAATAAAATTTGTAAAATCTCTAAGTTATAACAAAATAAGAGAAATAGTCGAAAGAGATTAAGGGAAAGAAGGGAAATGGTCGGCGAAGTTGAAAAGGGCCTCTGAGTACAGCCCCGTACAGCTACGTCGGCCGTACAACGACAAATGAGAAATAGTTTCATAGCCTAATCAACTCAAAACTCTGCGAAACTTGGTGTGAGCATTCTCTGGGGTAAATGATGAGATATATTCGAGAGAGATGTGGGAAAAGTGCTGATTAGGTCAGCGGATTAGATTTGTGGCCATGGTGTATGGCCGTGACTACGTCACCTATGTCGTACGAAATATTTTCTTCACGTTCCTTCGACCAAATCAACTCCAAATGCCACGATTCTTTGCAAGCTCTAATCTTGGATGAAATGAGGAGGAACAGTCGAGAGAAACTCCGGAGACGCCGCATTTAGGCTGATGGAAATGAATGAGGTGATTCGCGGCCGGCCGGAGATAAATGGCGGATGGAAATCTTGTCAAACACTTGAGAAATGTGAAAATGGGAAAGATCAAAGCTTTAAGAGAGGAAGGGTTTGGTTTTGGATATGACACACCAAAACCCTAAGGAATATGACTCATCCTTAGTGTGAAATTCCAAAGGGAGAGAGAAATCTCATTATCATAAAGTTGAAAGTTAAGTTTCCAAAACGGCTACAAGGTCCTTAAATAGTCTCAAAAACAAAAAGAACCCAAACCCTAAAAGGGAAGGAAAACCAAAACGCAAAGTTTTAAAGAGATAAGGACCAAGGAAGCTTTTCTAACGGTCACAAGAATCAAACTACTTTCTTGGTGTGGCTTGTGGATGAGGTCTAGTGCAATGGGTCTCATTAAACCTTGATGGGTAAACCACTTGGGAAAAACCCCAACGAAGGAAGATCGTACCCCTTAAGACCTCAATAACCGGCTTAGTTGCTTGGAGAAGATGTGATGAGGAGGTGAGTGATCGATCTTTCCTCCTTCTCCAAGTGTTGGCAATGAGTCTTTAACTCCTCTAGGGTCTTCATAATGGTCGTAGCCAATCTTCTAGCTTGAGCACCAGTGACTGGACCCCTTAGGTACTTCAAGAGAGATCTCTTCATGCTCGGCCTCCTTCTCTAAGCTTGGCACCCGTGTATCAGCTTGTATCTTAGGCTCACCCGAAACTCCAGCATTCACTCTTTTCTTGTTCACGTTGATATGCACATCCCAAAAAACCTGTAACAAACCGACCTGCGTGTTTGTCTGCTATCAAGTTGTCAAGTTTTGGGTCAGCTTCTTCGGTCGGCCACTGAGGGAACATGTCTTGTAAAGATTCCTTCATCACCATATTCCTCACGTGCACCTGCACAAAGTAATTCATAAGTCAGCCTTCAAAGTAAAACAAACTCCGCCATAAAGTAAATAAACACTATATAACTCAGCCGTCTAACCTCATAACTCAGCTAAGAAGACAATAAGAACTAGATAACTCAGTCTGAAACATTACCTTGCCATGGCGTCCGAACTCGTCTGAGAGGACAATGTCAAAACTTGCACTTGTACGGTTTCCACCCCATTGGAGAAGCGGAATCTCGGTGTCATTTTTCACTCCCCCCAAAACGCTCTCCGAAGCAAGTGACAGATTCATACGCCCAAGCCAATAACACGTAGATCAAGCCGTTGACGGTGTATGATTAACCTAAGGCGTTCAGTGGCCATGTAGAGCGTATGAGTGTTATTGATAAAGCCTTGTTATTTTAGTTATATATGCTCATTATGTTGTTACACTCTGAATTCACTTAAGTTATGTCTATGTTGTATTTAGTATATTATCATTATGGTTTGTGTATACATTTATGGTTTATGGATAATATATATTGTTGTTTTTTGAGAATGATAGTTTTTCTCAAAAACAACACTATATATTAATGATTTATATCATGAAATTTGTCCAAAGATTTCTAAATTCCATTCTAATTCAACCCTAGTTATTCCTTATGAGAAAGAAGAAATATTAACCTTGATCTATGCTTTGATATGACTTCTTATGAGAGCAAAACTCTAATTGATCTTCTCTTTTCCTTAACCCCTTTGACTTTATTGATCCCTTTGATAGAAAAAGGACCACGTGAAAATCCTTCTAGTTTCTATTCTTTTCTCTCACGATGATGGTGTAGTTTTTATTATTATTGTTGTGTCTTAATGAATATTAATTGTGTATTTATTAATTACTCAATAAGAGTCACAACTTCTCACGTAACCACCAAGAAGTTATAACTCTTTGTAATAACCACCATCATTTAATTATATATGTTTAATACCTTATAACATATATAACTATTATAACAAGAGTTTCATATAATACATTAAGGTAAGAAATGAGGGTTATCAATACACCAAATTCTAATTACATTAAAATGAAACTAATCCATCATAGTATCATACTTTACATTTGACAAAAAAAAAAGAATCATAACATTTATTATGAACATGATCTTTACTATTAAACTCTAAGATACATATGTCATATAAGAATAAATATTCTTACATTCTCCCACTTGACTTTTGTATCGACTTAATGGTTTAATAACTATAATGCGCGTTTATATCAAGTTCATTTATCCTTTAGATAAAATCAGAATTGGTTGATTCATAGCGGTTGCACATCATTAAACGATATGATCCCTTCTATGTATTACAAACCAACATTTATATCACTCGTATATTGAGAAAAACTTTCATCCTCAACAACAACAATATATATTATCCATAAACCATAAATGTATACACAAACCATAATGATAATTTACTAAATACAACATAAACATAACTTAAGTGAAATCAGAGTGTCACAACATAATGAGCATATATAACTAAAATAACAATGGTTTATCAATAACACCCATACACTTTACATGGCCAATGAACGCCTTAGGTGGTAATCCTTTCGTTAACGGATCTGCAACTATCATGTTCGTTCTTATATGCTCAAAAGACACTCTACGTTTCTATACTTCTTCTTTGACAGATAAGTACTTTAACTCCATGTGTTTTGCACCCTTCGAGTACTTATCATTCTTTGAAAAGAAGACAACAGCAGAATTATCACCATATATTCTCAGCGGCTTGTCTATATTGTCGACAATCTCAAGCCCTGAGATAAAGTTTTGCAGCCACAATGCATGAATTGTAGCCTCAAAGCCTGCCACAAATTCATCCTCCATAGTGGAAGTAGCAATGACAGACTACTTTCCACTCTTACAGGATATTGCTCTCCCAGCTAATAGGAACAGATAACTAAACATTGATTTTCTACTATCAACGCATCCTGCATAATCTGAATCGGAATATCCAATGACCTCGAGATGGTCGGATCTCCGATACGTAAGCATGTGTTCTTTAGTGCCTTGTAAGTACCTGAGAACGGGGAAGTCAGCGGTGTAGCCATTGAGAAGGGGAAGATTGCTTCATGAAACAGCACATGTCTAGACACAAAAAGACGGTTAGTGATACGGTCCAAACATATATAAGCACTTTGAGAGATCGAGTAGCCTAAAAAGACACAAGGGGATGATCTAGCATCAAGTTTATGAGATGTGTATGGTTTTGTCCAAGGGAAACATAAACAACCAAACACACGCAATTTTTCATAGTTTGGGGGATGCCCATATAACCGAGAGAAAGGAGACTCATAGTCTAGAACCAGAGTGGTGAGGCGGTTAATCAAATAAGCTGTTGTACCAAAGGCATAAGTCCAATATGATTTCGGGACCGATGCATGTGAGAGAAGAGCCAAGCCAGTCTCAACAATATGACGATGCCTCCTTTCAGCGATCCCATTATGCTTAGGAGTGTGAGGTGGACTCGTCATATGTGAGATTCCATGACTTGCAAGCAAAGATCTGAGGCCAATATATTCACCCCCATTCTCTGTATACAAAGTAGCGAGTTTAGTTTGAAACCGATTCTCAACTAGATTCTTAAACGTTGTAAACACCGAGAAAACTTGAGATTTTTGCTTCAAAGGATAAAGCCAAGTATAACGTGTGAAATGATCAACAAATATAACATAATACTTAAATCCATCAATAGATAAAATAGGGGAGGTCCACACATCAGAGAAAACAATCTCAAGAGGTCTAGAAGACAATAATGTAGACGAACTAAAAGGGAGCTTGTGCATCTTATGAATCGAGCAAGCAGAGCAAAGTGAAGGAAGAGAAGCAGAAGAAGAAAGCGGTAAGTGAAATAAAGATACTAATTTGTGAAGAATAGGTTGAGATGGGTGTCCAAGTCTTGAATGCCAATCTGAGAGTGTCGCCTTGGTTGTAGACGCATACGCCAAAGACGGTCGCATAGAGGAGACTGACCACTCATAGACTCCATCTTTAGGCCTGCCTTCCAGTCGAAGAGTTCCCGTGTAGAGATCCCGAACCTGAAAGTACGTGGGAGCAAACGTAACTGACACTTTGTTAGTCGAACACAATTGGAAGACAGACAGGAGGTTTTTAGACAAGGAAGGTACGCATAAGAAAAGGTGTCGAGTAAGAGTACCAAAGAATGAGAATAAGAAGGGAAAATGGGAACAAACACACATTTACATATCCAATAGGAATCCACCCACTCTCCATCATTGAACCTTATGTCACCATTCACTTTCTCAATTTGCAGATTTAAATAGAGCATATCATATAATTGCCTCACTTTTTGTTTATTGAAGTCTTCATCAATAATTGTCTATTTATCTTACTTTACTATATCATTCATTTTCTTGTTTCCGTATATATGTTCACCACCCAAAAAAAAAAATGACACTAAACAAAACGCAATAAACTCGGTTTTTGTTTAGACTTTCGATTTCACTTTTACATATAATATATAAATTTCTAAAATGAACTTAAAAATCTAAAAAACAAAATTGTTTTGTTAAGATAAAATAATTCTTTTTGGTCGGAAAAATAATAATTTATTTTGGTGTATTTGCACTTTGTAAAGTATTGTATAAGAATTAAACTCATTCAGTTGATTGTAAATACAACTAGGTTGGATAAAGCCGAAGGGGTTATGTGACACCTAAACCCGATTTTCCGTATTCCGGATCCTTAGTTAATTTACAGCTTTAATTTTATTTAAAGGTGCTCAGATTAGATTGCATAGGCGTTCGAAATCGAGTTAACATGGAATCACATTTTCAAGAAAACAAGAAATCACTATTTTCTGAAATATGGAATCAATTTTTTCGCAAAAAACACACAATCATTTACATTCAAGAAAAATACGGAATCACGTTTCCAAGAAAAATACGGAGTCGTGTTTTTCATGAAAACACAAAATTAGTTTTTCCAAAAAACAAAATCATGTTTTTCTAGAAAAATCCATAATTACATTATTTTTTTTCAAAAACATGGAATAACAAAATCATATTTTTCCAGAAAAACATGAAATCATGTTTTCTGAAAAAATCCGAAATCACACTTTTCTCGAAAAACACAAAATCACGTTTTTCTTGAAAAAATATTATTCCACGCAACATGATTCTATGTTTCTTGGAAAAAGTGTTTCAGTATTTTTTCTGAAAAATGTAATTATGTTTGATTAGTTTTCTAAAAGAATATTAAAAACTTATTTTATTAAATTTAACTAACTCATGGAAAGGTAATTTATAAATTTCAAAATATTTTTGAAATATTTTAAGTTTTAAATATAATTTATATCATGAAAATAGATATTATAATTACATTATTTAGATGCAAAATACAATATGAATTTGCAAGAATTGTGCTTTCCAAGGTGTTCGACAAAGTGCCCAAATTAGATTTTTAGGTTGGTAAATGGTGTTTTCCAAGAGATTGTGTTATAATTGCTTAGTAATTGCATGTAATTGATTATTATGCTTCTTCATTGTGCAATTGTTCAAAGGATTGTGTAGATTGCATGCTTAGGAAATGAATTTTTACCACGAGAGTAGATTAGCCTAATTCGGGTATTCCTAGACTTAAGATAAGCATTGAATACTGAAATTGAAGGTCTTAAGTATGAAACTGACTGCCCAGTTCGATTGCCCTGGTCCATATGCTTTGTCTTTCTTTGATTTCAAGTTTATTCGGTTTTATGACTTCAACTCGCTACAACTGACTTTATTTGACTTTTTGTTGACTTTTGTTATTTCATTGCTTTTAGTTTGATAGATTGTTTGTGAGAGATCCAATCAAATATCAACCTAGAATAAGTGAACTATTTATAAGACTTGTGCGATATCTCCTCTCGAGTTGGTTCACAATAACCCATCTCTAAATCTCCCAATAACTCGGCTTTTAGACAAAAAAAAAGTTGTGTTCTCACCTCACTGGGTGTTACCTAGAAGCAACGGTTTATGTTCTGCAAGATGAGCTTCTGTCAGGTGAAGCGATAAGTAAGTATAGTAGAAATGAGAGCGGCTTGTAAGGGAGACCAAGAACCCGAAACAGTAGCCAAGAAGCTATCTTGACGAGAAAAGACATCAAAGAACTTGAAAGGCTTCCTCCGACTCGGCTAGTGAAGGTTAAGCCAGATAAGAACGCGGGAATGATCAAAGCAACCTCGTGCTTCAAACACAGCGAATGAGTGAGGAAAAGCAACCACTCAATCTTTGTTCACCATAGTGCGGACGATCTTTTTACTAATAGGTTGCGTAGCCATCTTGGTTGTCCATGTGAAAGTAGAGCCATGTGGTGTGTCCCTGGTTACACGATCGGAGCTTGAGTCACTCGGGGTGCTTAAGACGGCCGGCCGGAGAACATGTGGCCAAATTACACCCTCTACCTAAACATGTGGGCTAATGAAATGAGACTCAGGGAATCAGTTTATCAAAGTAAAACAAGAGATATAGTCGAAAGAAAACAGAGGGGAAA
>OVAU01004367.1:0-10158 GCA_900406315.1 Biscutella laevigata subsp. laevigata | reverse complement strand
TAAAATTAAAAATATAAATCTTTAGTTAATTAACAATATTACTAATAAGTTGGATATCTATTATATTAAATTAGAGTTTATCTACTTAAAAAGATCATAATGAACTATTTCATTTAATAGCTAGGTAAACTAAATCATATATATTTCTAACCAATATTTAAATATCTCCATCATAGATTAATATTATTTACCATAATATTTTTAAACTACCATATATATATATATGTATATATAATTAATTTTGTCTTCTTACATAAAAATAGGATGTTGTTACAACATAATTATTTTATAAAATCTATATTTAAAATTTTAACAACTACGATATTCCATAATCGAGCTAATTTTGCTAATAGAAAGTAATTGTAATTTTGTTTTCTATTTTAATAAATTCGAAAAATCTTCAAAAATATGAATTTTATAAATAACATTATTATAATAAATTTATCTACGTTACATAGAAATGTAAATAACAAAACATATATCCTCCTAACTATAAAATAGGTCCAAATTTAATTTGATTTTTAAATAAATAATCTAGAATTTTAATAAATTTTATTTTTTGCAAACAAAAAGAAATAGGTAATAGTTGAATTTTTTTAAAGGTCGTTAAAAGTAATATAATTTTATTTATTTCCACATATATACACAAATAGATAAACATACGAAAATAAATTAAATGATATGTATTTTATAAATAATTTAGAATTAATCTCAAAATAAATTAAAATTAAATTGATATATAATAGTTTTTTAAACCGAAATTAAATTAAAATCAGAAAAATTTTAATTGTGGAAATTAAAATAAAATGTCCTATATAAAATGAACAACAAATCTATAACAATTTGGATATATGAATCTTTATTTAACTTGGATTTTGTTTTTAAAATATTAACCTCCAACAACATTTTCTAAATACTAGCTATATAAATACAAATCATACCAACTCTATTTGTATGTACACCACTAAATAAAATTTAAACATATACAATCCAAATAATATTTTAAATTAATACCAATGCAGATCATATTTTTTTAAAATTGGACTCAATATCTCATATTTTAATCAATATTTTCACGAAAAACTCATATTTTAAATTTCAATCTGAATATAAAACACGCGCATTACGCGANTATATAAATACAAATCATACCAACTCTATTTGTATGTACACCACTAAATAAAATTTAAACATATACAATCCAAATAATATTTTAAATTAATACCAATGCAGATCATATTTTTTTAAAATTGGACTCAATATCTCATATTTTAATCAATATTTTCACGAAAAACTCATATTTTAAATTTCAATCTGAATATAAAACACGCGCATTACGCGAATACAATTCTAGTCTATTATATTAAAATAGGGTTTATCTACTTAAAAAATCATAATGAACTATTTCATTTAGTTACTAGGGAAAATGATATGTTACAAGAATATTTAATAATCATAATAGGTAATCATGTAATTTTTTTAAATTTGTTTTAAAATTGTAATGATTTAATAACTATAAGCATAAATCTAGGAGAATATTCTTTCATTTCATTTATTCAGTTTTTTTTAATTTAAAATTTCAAACTAAGATTGCGTAATGTCTATATTTAATTTCAAGCCCTAAAAACAGAATATCTATATTTAATTATATCTAAAGGATTATTCTTTTAATTTAAATTCATAATCACATAAAAATCTCATATTTTTTTAATATCAAAATTCAAATTCAACTTTGAGGTAATCACATAGAAAACATAAAATCTATATTTACTTTTATCTAAAAGAATATTCTTTTAATTCAAATTTATAATTACATAAAAATCAGAAAATCTATAGTTAGTATATAATTTTCTTACAATATTAAAATTTTAAACTTCAACTAATAATTTTGATTTTGGTACACGTTTTAATTACAATATGTTTGAGTACATTTCCTATGCATTTTGATTTTAGTACACGTTTTAATTTCAAAAATTCCTTTGGTACACGTTTTAACTTTAATATATTTTTTATTAAAGAGTAATAAACTTTGATTTTGATTTTTTATTTGAATTTTAAAATATCTTAATTCTGTTGCTATTTGATTGATGAATTTATAATTCTCCTACATAACAATAATTATATTTCTTCTTACATATTCCACAATATATTTATAACACCTAAACAATAATATTATTAATATCATGATAGTTATCTACATCATAACAATAAAAAAAGTAATTTAAATATTTTCTATTCCATTAATATATAATAACTTAATATAGTATACTAATATTTAATTACCAGAGTTGTAATAATTTTATGGATCACAGAATAAAACAAAAAAAATTATCTCGCATTAAATGCGGGCAAAATCCTATTTAGGTCTGGGCTACCGGGTGTCATAGAACCGAACCGAACCGACCCGAAAAAGAGGATACTGGAACTGAAATAATTTTTTTTTTTTACGAAGGAACCGAAATAAATTAATGAAATAACCGAATGGTTCCCAAATTTTGATGACCGAAGAACCGGTCCTGAACCATACCGAACTGAGAACCGAATGGATACCCGAAATGAAATTAAATAATAATGTATTAGTAATATTTCTTATTAATTTAACTATTATTTCTTCAAAATAGTGAAATTTTTATAGATTATCCGGTTATTTTTGGATATTTTGGTTATTTTCGGATATTTTTGAGTATTTGGGTAAAAAATAGCTAAATTAAGCTAGATCCAAAACAATTTAGTTAAAAAAGATTCATGTTCGAATATCCAAAAAATAACCGAAACCGAACCGAACCCGAACTGGAACCAAAAAAATTTGCTAAAATATCCGAACGGTTCCTAAAATTCTTCTACCCAAATAACCAGATCCGAATGGTATGAACCCGAATCTGAATGGGTAACCGAATGCCCGGGCAGTAAGTTAATTAAACGTAACTAAACCAGTTTCGTTAGAGCCACACAAAAAAAAAAAAATATACAAAATGAGAGAGCCAAAGTCAAAACGTTCGATTTACTGCTTCACAAACTTTAGTAGCCGAGTATGACGATTACAGTGCCGAGACGGCAACTCTTCATCGGCGGGCAATGGACAGAGCCTATTCTCCGTAAAACTCTTCCTGTTGTTAATCCCGCAACCGAGGACATCATCGGTAGTTTTCTCTTCTTTGTTTTGTGTTATGCTCACTTTTTTGAACTAGATCAATCAATTTTCCGAGTTTCGATTTCAATCCGTCCTGGAGTACTGAAGAGAGCTTTTTGAACTGCAGCTTCTTACGATAATCGGAATTATTTTCTTAGTGAGCGTTAGATCTGTGGGGTTATACAGGAGGAGATATCTAGTTGAAATTTTGGATCTCCCCTTCTGGTGATTGAGTTCTTTGTAGTGTTTTGAGTTTCTTAAACTGGGATTGGTGGTGTCTTAGGTTATATTCCAGCTGCAACATCTGAAGATGTCGAGCTCGCTGTGGAAGCTGCTAGGAAAGCACTTACTTGGAACAAAGGAAAGGATTGGGCTAGAGCATCTGGGGCTGTTCGTGCCAAATACTTGCGTGCTATTGCAGCTAAGGTATCGACTAGTTCACGATGATCCTCTCATGTCGCATTCTGTGGCAACTGTTTAGTCTGATAATCTATGTATAGTATAGAATCTCACCTTGGCATAAAATAATGTAATTGTTTATGTTGTCATATGTACATCCATATACAGGTAACAGAGAGGAAATCTGAACTTTCTAATCTTGAGGCGATTGATTGCGGGAAACCTCTAGATGAAGCAGCATGGGACATGGTATTCTCACTTTGATGTTGTGAATATTTGACAATTTTGTTATTCAAATGTCATCATGGTTGATTGTAAACCTTGCAGGATGATGTCGCTGGATGTTTTGAATACTATGCTGACCTAGCTGAAGGCTTAGATGCAAAGCAGAAGGCTCCTCTTTCCCTTCCGTTAGATACTTTTAAGGGTTACGTTCTCAAGGAACCCATTGGTGTAGTTGGGCTGATTACTCCATGGTATATTTCCTTGGTCGTGTTCCTAAAAGCCCCTCAAATCATTGTATAAATTATTATTCTTGGTGAAGTTTACGGGTGTGGTTAATTTTACTTGACAATTGGCGTTAATTATTTCTTACACATCCAGATGACATCGACTTTCAAATGTTTTCCACCACATATTAGGCAGCTAATAATCTATGTTTGCATTGAAGGAATTATCCGTTACTGATGGCTGTCTGGAAAGTTGCTCCTTCACTTGCCGCTGGGTGCACGGCAATACTGAAACCTTCAGAGTTGGCCTCCTTGTAAGTATTTGATTCTTGTGGGACCATAGCTAGCTGTTTCAGTTATTATTTGTTCATGTGCTAATTTGATGTGTTTTACTTTAGGACATGTTTGGAGCTTGCGGATATTTGCCGTGAGGTGGGTCTGCCACCTGGTGTTCTTAATATTCTGACTGGTTTAGGAACTGAAGCAGGTGCTCCACTGGCATCTCATCCACAAGTTGACAAGGTCTGATTATAGTTAGTTTTATCCTTACTGATATCCTGAAACTGAAAGTCAAAACAGTTGAAGTTAGGCCATTTATTCATATTTCTTCTGGGCTAGTTGAAGTAGTGATAATTTAGCCTTTACCAGATTGTGTTCACTGGAAGCACGGCAACTGGAAGCAGCATTATGACTTCTGCTGCCCAATTGGTTAAAGTAAGTCCAGTTGTCCTTGTTGCTTTCCTTCGGGACAGATGTCTATCACACTTTTGTTTATTTGACCTGTGATTTTTCGTAGTTTGTGTATTTATCCTGTACTTTTCATTCCACAGCCTGTTTCCTTGGAGCTTGGGGGGAAAAGCCCTATCATTGTTTTTGATGATGTTGAAATTGACAAAGGTGGAAGTTTTGAAACCTTAAGAAAGCCGTGCTTTATGTATAGTTGTTAACTGTTGGTTTAATGTTCGAAAAAAATAAAAAACTAGTGGTTTAATGAGTGACAACATTTTTGTTCTAAACAGCTGTGGAATGGACTATGTTCGGTTGTTTCTGGACGAATGGTCAGATTTGCAGCGCGACATCTCGACTTCTCGTGCATGTAAGTGAGCATTTAGTGTGCACTAGCCACCGCTTATGTATCAAACTTTACATGACATTTGAGATCATTAAACATAATTGCCCATCTCTAGAGAAGCACTATGTTATATGTTATAAAATTAGAGGTTTGGTAAAATACATCAGTCTATTCTAGTTCTGAAACAAGTAACAAATTTAAAGACATCTTCTAAGTTCTCCTTTACATGAATGAATCAGCAAGGCAAAGGTCAATACAGAATCTCAGTATTTCTTTTTTCTTTTTTATTGGTATGTCGCGATTTGGATAGATTGTGGGTTAGTATCAGTGATCGTGAATTCATGGAAACCAATGAAAAATTAGAATAGAGAAGCTTTACTATACTTCTTGTTAATGTTGTTTTGATGAAAATAACTTTCTGGTGAACTGCCAGGAAAGGATTGCTAACGAGTTTTTGGACAAGCTGGTAAAGTGGACAAAGAACATTATGATTTCAGATCCTTTTGAAGAAGGCTGTAGGCTTGGTCCTGTTGTCAGCAAAGCACAGGTAAATCTAACTGAACAAGATTGATATTTTCAAGAATCAACACATCAAGCCCACAAAACAGTCTTATCTATCAATTTGGATTAATCGCGAAAGATGTGAATTCTGACATCCTAATCTGGTGCAGTACGAGAGGGTACTGAAGTTTGTCTCAAACGCTAGGAATGAAGGTGCAACTGTCCTCAGCGGAGGAGCTCGTCCTGATGTTCGTGGCCGATACAGACTAATCTTCTTTGTATCTCCAGATAGTATCTAGAGTCTGTAGCATTTTAAAATGTTTTTATTTATGTTGTGCAGCATTTAAAGAAGGGATATTTTGTTGAACCTGCGATCATTTCAAATGTGACTACTTCAATGGAAATCTGGAGAGAAGAAGTCTTTGGTCCTGTTTTGTGTGTCAAAACATTCTCCACCGAGGATGAGGCTATTCATCTCGCAAATGACTCCCAGTGAGTTAAGATTTTCTTGTCTTGAACNGTTAAAATTTTTTTTTTTTAAAAAAAAAAAAAAAAAAAAAAACTCCCCTAAACGTATTAGATTTTATGCCCTGACTTTATTTGTATTTGCAGATATGGATTAGCTGGTGCTGTATTATCAAATGATCTGGAGAGGTGTGATCGCGTTAGTAAGGTGCATATTCTAACTTTACGTATCCTCAAGAGAAAGTAATTGCACGGATCTCATGATTAGTACAACTTTGAATCAGATCCTCTTAAGAATAGAGGTCCTCTAATAAATTCTGTGACGCTAATATAGAATGATATATATCATACGTCCGAGAAGAAACTACGCATAGCTTGATTTCCTGTTTGATGAGTCTGTAAGGAGAGAAACAAAGAAGTAAAGTGTACTAAAAAAGTGGTTTATGCAAGTTATCTGATTCAAACTACATGTTTAGTCTCTTAAGTTTTATGAATCGTGAACATTGTGCTCGCAGGCTTTACAGGCGGGAATAGTGTGGGTCAACTGCTCTCAGCCATGCTTCACCCAAGCTCCATGGGGTGGAACCAAACGCAGTGGGTTTGGTCGTGAACTAGGAGAGTGGTAAGTAAATATACCTCCAATAGTGTCGATTATAACTTAAACCTTCTTAGTTACAACAAAGTTGCAAACATATTATTTGCTTTCCTTGCAGGGGACTTGAGAACTACTTGAGTGTGAAGCAAGTGACTCAGTATATCTCTGATGAACCATGGGGATGGTACAAACCTCCTTCTAAGCTCTGAAACAAACCTCCTTGAGAAATGTAATAATAATGAGAGCATATGCCAATATAAGCAAGAAATCCTTCTGAATCGAGAAATTGTGTCACTAGTTTGTAATTCAATTAAAAAAATTGGAAAATAAATGGGGTGATATTTTGTTTTTGTTTCTCTAAAAATACATAAGCTAGGAAAAGAAGATGCGTCATGTGTTCTACAAAAATTTAGTGGGATTCATGCAGTTACAATTTTGTGTGGAAAAACTAAACCACTGTGGTCAAAAGAAAACGACTCTTGAAGGTCTGTACTAAGAAGAAGAAGATCTAATGATGTTGGGATGTATTTGGTAATGGATTCTTCTGAGTAACTTCACTGTACCATGACTTCCAAGCATCCATGTAATGCTCAAAGAGGTCTTTCAAAACTGAAATTTGTTGAATAACAGAGTTAATTTCATACGTTTTGTTTTTTTTTGTTTTTATAGCAAAATCTTGTCAAATTCAATTATGCAGACCTTGGTTTTGGTAAGAGGGACAGTAATTAGAAACCGGATTCTCCACATCAAAAGCTCTCTCCGAGTTGCCTTCAAAAGCACCAGTTGAATTATACATCGCAGTGGCTGGTGTAAAAGGACCAAACTGATAACCTCTTGATCCCTGTCTTAACACTTGAGCATCAAAGCCTTTGTTATAAGAACTCTCTTCTACTGCATGTTTTTTCATCTTTACTCTCCGCTCTGTAGCCTTTTCATGTGTTGGTAGAGATAGTAATCTGCTTCTCTTGACATTGACGTTCGTAATATCAGTTCCAAAGACTCTTTTTCTTGATTCGGCTTGCAACAGATCGGTGCTCAGTGTGAAAGTAGGCTCACCATTGTATCCTAACCATTTGAAAGCTGGTTTACGAGATTCTAAGGTGTGAGTCTGTCACCAGAAGAAAAAAAAAAAAAGAACAGATATTAAGACTAATTAAGCAGCTACAGATCATAAATGGTTTTAGTTTACCTTCTCAATGAGATTCATTGATGACAAGACATTGGCAATATCATAAAGCCGCCTTACTTTTGCTGCATCATTGATCAATTTGTTTCAAGTTAGCATTGAACATACAAAAAAATGCACAAAAGCGCCACAAGATGAAGAAGATAAGTTACTTCTCATTATTGATGTATTGTGGGCATCTCCAAGCAGTAATTTTGCAGCCTCGTCAAGGGAGATGATCTTAACCTAAAACAGTTGAACACGTTCCCATAATAGGAATAGAAAAATTCGTTAGTAAGTTGGTGAAATACTTTTTTAAGTTTGTAAAAAAGAATCTTTAACTTCTCACTCACTTACTTCAGAGCAAATAAAGAGTTTGATAAAGTTCTGAGTAAGAAGTCCTAAAGATTTCTCTCGTCGATTATCTCCTACACATAAGCAACCAACGTAATGTCAGAGAATCCACATTGCATTACATCTCATCAGAATCCTATCTCTTCTTTGGCAAGAGAGTCCAAAGCTCATTTTTAAACTTAAACTTGATTCATCACTCAATCTACTTTGCAATGGAACAAAAACCTAAACAGTACCTATCTTTGAGGAATCTGAAGAATGTGGTTGAGAGCCAGGTTTTGAGCTATCAGTCTGGCTACTATGAGGCTGAGAAGACTCTTCATCATCATCCTCATCATCAGATACCTGAAAATTAGTAAAGCCTTTAGACATGAGGACCACGAAGACAACAAGAAGTCAAGAAATTTTTAGTAGAGAGAAAATAATTTATACTTTAACATTTTCATTGACATAGAAACGATGAAAAGTGTCTTTATATCCTTCTTCCTGCATCAAGAACACATCCTATGAGAATATGTAAAATCAAATTGCTAAAAATCTTATGAAGGAAAGGGATTGAATTTTCAAGAAGAAAAAAATCTCACTTGTAGCTCCTTTAAAGCTGCTGGAATTGCGGAAAATCCTTTCCACGTGTACTGATTTTTTGCTCTTCTTGTTAAAACCTAAATTTGACCAAAAGACTCGTTTCTAAATCTGATTTTGACATTATACAAAAACAGATTCAAGAAATTCTGGGAAAAACGAAAAACAAATCTCACCCCAACACTCTCCAATACATTAACAATATCATAGATTCTCCGTCTCTCAACTCCTGAAACAAAATCCCAAACCCCGAATCAACAATTTTAAGATTTAAACATAAACGAAAATCAAAATCAGAAACTGGGTTTAAGGGAAATATAAACCTAATTTCGAGGCTGCATCGTCAAGCCCAATCGTTTCGATTCCATGTCGATTGTATAAAGCTAAGAAACTGGTAAGAATAAGAAAAAGGAAACAAGACAACTAATCAGGAACAAAATTCAATAACAGCAACGAGATGGGATTAGTTAAAAAGAAGAAAACCCACTGACTTGGTACAAAGAAGTCCCAGAGATTTCTGCTTCCGACTATAAGAATGGTGTAAAGAGGAAGAAGAAGAAGAAAAAAGCGGCAATTTGGATTTCTCCGGCGGCAGATCAGACATCTTCAACGGAATCAATGGATTAAGAATTGATGAGAATTAGAAAGGGATTTAAAGCGAAAAGAGAATCGAAAAAATGGTGGGAATTTGAAGTAAGATACAGTTGAAAAAAAAGCTAGAGCGCGAATTTGAATTCAGTCGTTTTTTGGCTCCTCCTTCTTCTCAACGCACTTTCTTTCTCAATTGTTTTTACTCCTTTTTTTGGTAAAGCTTTTAGCCCTTACGGTTCTCTGCTCGGTTCAGGTCTTTTTGTTCATGTTTTTTATTTCGGTTAAGAAGTTTGTTTAAGCTAAATATTATTTTTTACCAACCAGAAAATATATTTTGAGTCAATCAAATCTATTTTGATTGTTTATCTTAACTCAAAACGTAAAATAATAATGTGATTTTGGTATATTTTGAGTCAATCAAATCTATTTTGATTGTTTATCTTAACTCAAAACGTAAAATAATAATGTGATTTTGGTTTTGTGTGATTTACACTGAATTTGGTGCACAATTTTAGTTTTGGTTTATTTCCGGTTTGGTTCTCCGATTTAAATAAATTTACACCTTAATTTTTAATCACTGGCAATTAATAATTTCTGAGGGTTTAAGTGTCATGTCTTTTCTGAAATTTGAATGCACTCATAAAATGATAAAATATAACGTCCTTGTTATAAAACTATATATATATAAATATATATGTAAGTGTTTATATACCGGGGACAAACTTTATACGGGGGATAAATGATTATGTAATAAACTTTCTTATGATTGAAATGATATTGTGATGATTTGATTGATTTTTTGATGATTGAAATATGATGGTACAAGCACCTATTTATAGGTGAAATAATCAAAGG
>OVAU01004366.1:0-10159 GCA_900406315.1 Biscutella laevigata subsp. laevigata | reverse complement strand
TTAATTTCAAAATAAATATCCGCACATGGTGCGGGATCAATCTAGTAATTTATAAAATTGAAGAATTTGATAAACTATTAATGAGTAGAATTTTGTTGGTAACCAAAAGAAAATGATTTTTTATGATTTATTGGATTTCCTTATCATTGCAAGTAGATTCGACATAATGCATTATTAATTTCGCATTAATACAGTGTTTAGTTAGATACTTATATCTAATCACTGAATTAATAATTTTTTGACATTCTGTAGGTTTTGTCAAAGAAGCTTCCCGAGCTTGCTGTATGCAACATAATTTTGTATGGTCGTAAGAGTCCCTTGTGGAATGTGTTGGGAAGGGATTCTTGAGGAAAACCATGATGTGGGCATTGGCGAATGTACCCTTTGAAGCGACTCCATGCGTCATATAAGGTTTCTGAATAAATATGTGAGAAAGTGGCGATATTTGTTCTGATTTTGGCTGTTTTAGCTGGTGGGAAGAATGCTGAAAGGAGCTTGCTTGCAGTCTAACCATGTCAGTATGGAGTTTGCTTCTAGGTTTTTTTCCCAATCGTGAGCTAGACCTTTTAGGGAGAAAGGGAACAACCGTAGTTTATAGGCGTCCTCAGTGACGTTTTCCATCTTCAGCGTTTGACAAATCATGTCAAAATAGTCCAGATGTTTCAAAGGGTTCTCAGAATGATACCCATGGAACTGGTGGTTCATAACCAATTTTAGTTGACTCTCTTTGATCTCAAAGTTGGGGACATCGACTTGTGGTGGCCTTATTCCTGGGGGATCACCATGCGCTGTAGGCATGTTGTTGTCGCCGATTTTTTGAATGATTTGTGCGTCAATTCAATCTGTTGTACCGGAAATCATAGACAAGTATATGGTATATTAGTAAAGTAATATAAAGACCTAGTCCCAAACAAATGCAAAAAACTAATGGCTATTACTATCACCCAATATGGAAACGGCGCCAATTGATAAATTCTATTTTACTATGGATTAGTAAAACGGTTGTCAATGTAGTATAGTGGGGGAGAGGGAATGTCGAACCAATCTCAGGTGGTAACAACACACTAATTATGTGATGCTAGTTCGCTTAGTCTAGGTGCAATGAATATGGTATGTTTTTCACTAACAATCCTAATTAGACAGATTAAGTAAAATGAAGCGAAGTACAAAAAGTCAACCAACGAGTCAACGAGATCGAAGAAAATGTAGATTCAAGAATTTAAAACAAGCACATGGATCAGAGCAATCGAAATGGGCATTCAATTGAATTACTGATGATGTTCAATTTCACAATCTAGGTTTTCTTATTTCTAAGAATCTCAATTTTAGGCTAGTTCACTCTCGTGATAAAAACCTCTTTCCTAATCATGCAATCACACAATCTCTTGGCCAATGGCACAACTAAGAAGCAATGAGAACAATTCCATGCAACAATTTATTAATCCTTAAACAATCTCTTGGAAAAAATCAATAAACAACATGTTTAATTGGTTGGGGAATTTCATCGACCTCTCGAGCGAGAAATTTCCTAAGTTCATAGATGAGGTGATCAATCAAATCTGAGCATTAAGAGCAATAATCATGGAGAAGACAATTTCTATTTAGTCCTAAACAGCAAAGGTAATCAAAATAAACCTAGATCTACCTTAATCCATACTGCTATAAGGACTACTCACACATCATGAACAAAACATTTTGGAAGTTTTTGTTCATGGGGTGAGGGATATAAATGAAACAAAGAGAATGGCAATCAAAGATGAAATTAAATTGCAATAGACTAATCAAGTAGTCTCAATCCATAACCTCTAGAGAGGAGAGATTCTAAAACTGAAAAACTAGATAAAAACTTGATACTAGAGTTTTAGTTCTTGGGTCCCTTTATACTTGGCCAAAATAAAACATAAAAATGGAGATAAGTTCTTTCTCGTCGGGGTCTCCGTCGGTCAGTGCAGACCCGCGCACTTGTTCGGCGGCGTTCATCTGTAGGTTCCTGTTTGATCTCCGCTGGTCTAGTGCACACCGTTGCATGTTACCAGCGGTCTTCATCCGCAGGCGTTTGGAGCTCCCACCGGTCTGTGTTGACCGGTGGACTGGACCAGTGGAGGTGATGGAGTGGGGCCTGTTCGACCCACACTGGTTTGGGTTGACCGGAGGTCTTGACTGCGCTGGTGTCTCGATTGTCCCTGCCAGACAAGCGCCGGTTTGCCTCGACCGCTGGGTTTGACCGTTGCGCCTCCTGAATCCGGGACTTAGCCAATATTTGCTCTAGAGATGCTCTATAATTGCCTAGTTCCTCACCTTAGTCTCCTTTGCACTTGAACTGCCAAATACTATGCAAATGCAACCTAGGAGACTCTAAAATGCATCCTAAACTAACATAAACTGAATGAAAACCAATAGTTAAAACCATAAAAATACGCACACATCAAGACATGAAGGTGAAGTTGGTTAATCCTCAACTAAAAAAGTAAGTTATTAGTTCATGTTCATGAATTCTAGTATAAACAAACTTTTATCTCTAATCTATATTTTGTAGAGTGTACATAGGGAAACTAAAGCATAAGTGTGTGTTGTTCTATTGGGGTAGTAATTATATAGTTGAAGAGGGAAGTTTTATACCAGGGGATCCAGGGGTCTTAGTAAATTATATTCCATTAGGCCTTAACGATATTCCATTTTAGCGACCTATAGCAAACATATCCACAACTAAGCAAGCGGGTGGAGAAATAATTCCATGATCTAAGAATAAATGTGACATTTTAAAGATTGATCTCCAATCAGAAGACGTTGCATAAAGGGTAAAAACATATATGACGTATTTATGTTTTAAAAGATTGTTGTGTTCTATTTTTTATGTTTTATAGCGGAGTCCAAACACATCTGTATTGAACAGGTGTAAACTATTGCAATGGAACTCGATATGCAACACAACCAAGACCAATGGAGTCCCCGAAGACGTCCTGAAGTGCAGACACTTCGAGTTTTCACTAGATGACAAGGCTCACAACTGGTACCTTCCATTGTCCCAGAATCCATCAAAAACTGGGAGGAATACAAGACTGCTTTCTTGGAGCATTCTACACCAAGGCTAGATCTACTCAACTAAGAAAAAAGATAGCCAGCTTCCAGCAACTTGCAGCGGAGACATTCCACGATGCTCTTGCCCGATTCAAGTACTATTATGCAGATTGCCCACACCACATGTTTAATGAGGTCACTTTACTTTATATCTTCTACAATGGTGTTGCAGAGAAGTACCTAAATACCTCAGACATTGCAAGCAATGTAGACTTCATGATAAAGACTATCGAGAAAGCCCATGAACTTATCGAAACCTGGCTGCAAGCAGTGCCAACATGACAAATGAGTACGATAGAGGAACAACTGGTTCCAAGCCTCATTCTTGAGAATTATAAGAGCTCAAGGCCCAAGTGGCCTACCTATTGAAGAAGGAGCAATGTGTAGTTGCAGTCAACTTTGTTGCGGTAGATTACATGGAAAACTACAAGAACAAGGGATACAACAACAACAACTACAAGAACTACCCAAACCTCTCCTACAGAAGCACCAACGTTGAGAACTGTCAGGATCAGTTCTACCCACCTCAGAACAACCAGTAAGCTAACAATCCTAATCAGTTTGATGCTAGACCGTTTGCTGGTAATGCAATGAATTGTGGACAGACGCATCAGCAACAGCCTCAGGTTCAATAACAGAACAATGGGGACTTTCAACCCAAAAAAGTCCCTAACAACGTTGGAGCATGCCAGTAGAAGGGGCCCTTCAACAACTATACAGGGAACCAATCTACGTTCCAACAACATCAAGAACCTGCACCCCTGCATCTTCTGGAAAATTTGATGAACATAAGCAGATGATGCAGCAGATGGCAACTTCCCAAGCTCAGACCACCACAACAGTCATTGCTCTTGCAAACCATGTAACCTCCACCACGACATATCATGAATCCCCTAAAGGCCCTAGACACTCAAGTCACCACCTGGGGTTCTCCCAAAGAAATATGAGACCGCTAGAGGCATTAACGTTGTTATTAAAGATTTTACAGGTGAGGAGGTCGAGTCACTTCCCCTGATTTGAGAAAACCAAGGAATTATGTATTCAAGAGCTGCAACATTCGCTGAATGAGCTCGTTAAGTCGAGTTCGATTGAACTATAAATCTGTTTGACCGAACAACCAAACCGGATCTCCTAGTTCAGTCAGACCAGCTCTAAATTGATCGAACCACTAAAGGGGATCTCCCAGTTTGATCGAACCAGTTTCAGATCGATCGAACCATACTTTTTGTAGCTAGGCGATTTTTGAAAAAATCAATAAAGACGTGGGATCGAACCACCCAAGTGGATCTCCCCGTTCGATAGAACCATGTCGAGTTCCACTGAATCGGCCTACCGCACCTGATAATCAAACAAACCGAATCCTCACTGGGTTTTATGGGCCCGCAGTTCGATCGAACCATGCAAGAGTTTGATCGAACTGATCAATCCAAGCCAAATTCACTGATCATTTACCTCATTCAGGCAAACAAACCCCTGTAGAAGATCAAGCCAAGCCTGCTCGAAGAGATCGATACGACCCATGCATAGACTGCTCAGATCGGTACTGATTTATCTGACAGTTCTTCTGTTTTCATTCCCAACATGAACTGCAGGGCAAGGATCAAAAGATGAATAAACAAAGAAATAAGGACAAAAAGAATGGAGTTGGTTTATAAGTGAAGATTCTACCTCGCGAGATATATTTCAGAGACCTGTTGGAAGGAAAGAAAACCATATAGGAGGTGAAAACCCTGATGGTTAGAGAGGAGCAAGCTTCAAGACCTACATAGGAGTTGACCAAACTCACTGACCCCGGAAAATCGCCATCACCTGCGCGAAAAATGGATATGTTGTGAATGATTCACTTTGTGATTCTGGGTCTTGTGCAAACATTATGTCCACGGAGGTTGCAGAGAAGTTGGGAGTGCACACGCTCAGACCATTCACTATCAGCTTCCAGTTCGATAACTCTGCTCGGTCTAAACCTGAAGTTATCTAGGAAAATGCACCCATAATTCTAGGGGGATGCCTAATTCACACTAACTTCTATCTCCTGAATATGGAACGTCGGCCAAAGAATGAGTTGCTTCTCAGGCGACCCTTCTTAGCGAGCGTTGGAGCAGTCTTCGACCTGTCAAGGAACATGATTGTCTTCACCTACATATCGAATAACTTCTTCTTCACACTTGTTCCAGAAACTGAGCCTGGTAAGGCTTCATCCTCAATTGAAATGGTGTAGGCTTCAAGTGATGATGTCTCTGGTGAAGCAAAACCAACCCCAAAAAGGAGAGCAATGAGAGGCAAGAAAAAGAGGAAACCTGCTTCTGGAAAATCAGAGCAGGTTGCGGTCAAGGCAGTTTCAGAAGGAGAAATTGATCAGACCACTCCAGGAAAGACTGTAGAAAACTCTTTCAAGAGCATAGGTGAGAGTGAAATCAAAGAAGTCTCGAATGGAGACATTCACACACATGCTCTTGTGATCGCCAATAAAAGAAGAAGGCAGAAGAGAATTGTGAAAAAGGAGCAAACAACTCCTACCATCGTTGGATAAGGTGCAATCAACGAAGCGGTGATAAATGACACCCAACCACCAACCCTTGATGCAATAAAAAGAAGCACAAAAGGAGGAGGAAAGAAAAGAGCACAATCCTCAGAGAACCTAATGAAGCAATTGCTATAGGCCCAATTGTGCAGATGACCCCACAAGTAAAGCGAACCCATTGCACAAGTTTATAGGTTTGCAAAAGGCGAAGATGGTCTATTCACATTGATGAACATGTCTATCACATTAAGACTTCCATATCACGAGACCCACAAGATTTCAGTGATACCTGAACTTGAACAACCTGCAGAAGAGAAGGTTTCAATCTCTCTTCCTGCCCCATCCATCACTTGATTGGAAAAATCCGTCAGGCTCGCGACGTAAAACAAGCGCTCAAGGGAGGCAACCCATTGTTACTTCATTCATATATTGATTTAATTTTTTTGATTCGTTTGTTTTTCACAGGTTTACTGTTCTTGATGAGTTCCAGGACAAGTTTCAGAATTTTTTTGAGAATGACGAATAGAACCTAGTTCGATCAAGCCACCTTGAGTTTGACCAAACTGGAATGCCGCAGAAGCACAATTCGATCAGACCTGTCTTGGTTCGATCGAACCCTCCCCAGACTGCCCCATGCTCACAAACTATTCGTTGACAAGTCGATACATTGGTGACTCTCACACCTGTGACCAAGGTTTGACATGATCTGCACCTAACGATGCTCTCCTTGTCCCAAGGGATTTCCGAGCACACAAAGGCCCACCGCCTTGACTTGTCTCCCTACAAACCCTCATCAAACTCACAATATCCTTTTTGGTTTTTTTTTAATAATAATACTCACAATTCGAGTTCTCAAGTTTGTTTTCACACTAGGAAAATGTGAAGTAAGTCTAAGAGAGTGTGCATTTGGCCGTGCTCTTTTATGAAGCCCTGTATTTATCATTGTTTTTAACTCTCATGGATTTGTGGAATTATGACTTTTTTCTGTGATGACTGACCCCTCATGATAGGTTACCGCATAGTTTCTTCAGTGCTAGTGTCGTTTGGTGCAGGGAAACTGGAGAACCACATGACCAAACTCCCTCCTAGAAAACCGACGCTTGATAGAGTTTTGTTGGATCTGAGGTTGACTCAACTTATTAAAACCTAACATGAATCTTAATTTTTCTTGTCAGGAGTTTTATATCAGGAAAGAAAATTAGATTACGCTAAAAAAGAGGAGTTTTGTTGGTCCCCCTTTTACCACCCTTTTTTTAATCCTGAGTGGCTGAACTCATCTTAAGTTTGGTAACCTTCCATGTATACAATCCTCCTATCCAAGCTCCATATGTCTATCATTTTTCATGTCTTGTTAATGTGGTCCTCATGTTTCTAGTTAGTTGGAATCTTAGGGTGTTAGACGATTATCATGTCTTGAGTGCAATGCTTGTGTGGTTTCCTTTTGGCCATAGGAACTATAGCATTGGGGGTTTACAATCTCTTTACAGGGTAGTTTAGACTTAAAAAGTCGAAGTTGAGATCTGTTTGCTGTTAAAAAAACGTTTGAAAATTTTTCACTCACCTAAAGGTCGAGTTCCATTGAACTAGAAGCAGTTCAATTGAAACCAAAAGAAAGAAAGAAAAGGGGAGAAGAAAAAGAAAAACGAAAAAAGAAAAGAAACGAAAAATAAATATTTTGTTTAAGTTTGCTCTTAATGAAAAATATTTGTTTCGATTCTAGATGGGTAGTAGATTCTTATTGCTAAATATTATGTTAGGTCAAAGCCTTACTTGATCGCTCTCTCTCTCTCTCTCTCATGATTTTGCATAATGATATGACCCTTTGGTAGCCTTTCTGTTTGAGCACCACAAACACTTTAACCTTAACATCATATAACCTCCTTACATTATTACCGAACCCTCTTTCCCTAATTGAAAGACTTTATGATAAGATACTCTCGCTCTCTTTAATGAATGTAGTAAGTGAACAGACTTGAATGCAGAGTCTACTCAAGTTGAGCTTCAGAGTATGGACATGCTTAGGCAGGCATCGTGGGGATTTGGACACCATGTGCTAATACGAATTTTGCTATGTTTTTACAGACCTAGTTTCCTTTTTATTCTTTTCTACAATTAGGTTTTTGATATTGATTTTGTTAGGGAGATAGATCATTCTGACAATTTTTATCTTGAACTCCCTTTTAATATATTCCAGTACTATTGGATAACAATTCGATTGGACTAACTGAATTTCGAGGTTTTTAGGGGATAGTATTAGTGACGTTGCTAGCACTTAAAAGACAATTGTTAGACATAGGTTCACACCTAAGACCTCGGGGTGAACCTATTTCCAGAGTTTTAATAGAGAGAACTAGTGTTGGGTTTTGTATTGGCAACAACTTTAGTCTGGCATTGAGTGATAAATGCTAAGGCCGTAACAAGCTCGTCCAAAAATCCAATACATGTTCCTTGATTTCTAGTTTCGTTTTCAACCATATGTCTAAGTAGTTCCTGCCAAAACCCCTTTTAGAAAGCCCTATATTTGATTGCCCTCTTATCTATCATCACACCCGCTTGTTTTATATACTGCTTTCATTACCTCACAATTGCCTGTTACAAAATCATCATCCCTCTTTCTAGTTTTAGTCATTTCTTAGTCTTGTCTGTCTCTTCGTGTTAGTCTTTAGTCTCTGTGGATTTGATCCCTAAGTACTACAGTAGATATTTTTGCACTTGCAGATTTTATCTGTCTAGGGTAAAACTTGAATGACATCAGGTTCATCAACAACTTCTAGGGTACTTTCAACCCTTTGTCTTATTGAAACCCTTTCACTGAGAATTCATGTGACCAGGCCCATCCGTAAGGCCAAAGAAGTCAAAACAAGAATAGGCATATCACTGATGGATTTATGCCAAGAGGGCAATATCAGTACCAGAGCAAACAAGCCTTCACGACCAACAAGCGGAGTTACCAAGTAACTTTGAACCATCAAACTTTTCCAACCTTGATGACCTTAAGAGTTTGATGTATAAACTCCTAGACTCCCAAAAGCAACACAATAAAGACATGCACGCCATGACTGATGGAGTTTATGCCGACTTGAATGAGAAGTACGAAACTTTGGCTTTCATGTGAAGAAGATGGACACCCAACTAGCTCAAACCACCAATGCTTCCAAGCAACAACCGTAACACTTTCTGGGATACCTGAAAAGAATCCTAGAGGGTATTGCAATGTGACTGAGACGGCCATGAGAAACATCTAAGATGAATATCAACATGAACCAAACCATGAAGCAGAAGCTGTCAGAGATTCTCCCAAATCCAACGATGATGAAAGGATTGAGTCAACTATAAATACATGAAGAGAGGTGAAGCTCAAAGGCAGAAAGCCACCAAGGAAGTCCAAGACACCATCGTGCAAACCACCTGAGCAGCACCACCCGTAGTAAAGCTCAAGAAGGTCGAGCATCAACAAGTGCAATCTACATGAGTTCAATTGCAAGGTGAGAGATATACCTCAAGGCTTATCCTTTGAAGTTACTTGGTGTCGCCACAACTTCAAAGAACATTTCACCACATCCGTGGAGATAACAGAAGAGATAAGGGACCTCCACTTAGAGGCTATGACAACTCCACACATTTCGCTTAGGGAAGTGCCTTAACAAGCTGAACTTGGTAGATTCTTTCTCTCTGTCAACATTCATGGGTGGAAAATGCGAGATGCTCTGTGTGATACAGGTTCATGCATCAACGTGATGTCAAGGGACACATGTGATTCCTAGGACTCGAGATATCAAGGGTTACTGACATGAATAGATCTGGGAGACGCTTCAACCAAGAATTTGTGTAGTATTGTGTATGGCGTACATATAAAAATCATGAACTACGTGTTATCCATGAATTTATATGTTGTAGAAATACCCAAGGAAGCTCATCAATCAATCATCCTAGACATAACATTCCTATGCTCAGTTGGAGAGGTACTCTCCCTGAGCCACTGAAGCATGTACTACACGAGCATGATCAGAATGCCCTAAACCATCAAGCAAAACAAGAAAGGCTCCATGAACTTAAATAAGAGGTCAAAGACAACTATGGTGACATATGTTGGAGACTGGAAATTCAAGACAGTTGGAACCAATGCATGATAGAAAGGATTGAAAAATTTGAAGCTTAAAACGCATCTAACTTCAAGATTATTGAGAGACTTTCAAGACATGATCACCAATCTTGAAAAGGACTACAAACCGCCTTGATCCATCCAAGTTAAGCTAAGTGAATTTAAACATATCCTTATGTCGGAGGCAATCCACTAGGTACCTTTCCTATTTTCCTATTTATGCATTTAGTTTTTGATTTTTCCTATCCTTTCACCTCTTCTATTACACATAGGGCTGTGTAATTTAAGTGTGGAGGGAGGATCGTGTCCATTTAACAATGCTTATTCGTTTTTTTATAGTTTTTCCAAAAACTTTCAAATTTTTAGACTTCGTTCCAAAGTCAAGAATGCCTAGGACCACACAGACCACTAACACGCCTAATAACAGGTTTTTAACCCCTTCGCTGCTACTATTGGTT
>OVAU01004365.1:0-10159 GCA_900406315.1 Biscutella laevigata subsp. laevigata | reverse complement strand
ACTTTGCCCACCCTTTACCTATGTCACCATTCACACCCTAATTACAAACAAAAAGCAGTCTAAAGCCCATGTTGCAAATGGGCTGCTCCTCCAATCCATCAACAAAATAGGCCCACCATCTGGAGTGTGAACGTGGCTCCTTCTGCAGCGAGGGTTTGGAAGCGTCTTCGTTACGCAGAGTCCATTCTCCAGGACACGTGTCATCTTCTCCCTGAGCTGCACCCACCAATGATTCTCACGCTTAGTCGCAAAGAGGAGCTTTCCCTCCGCCACCGATCCACGACGGAAGGGCATCAGACGAAGGATCGTGAAGCTTCTAGGCGTGTGAAGCAACAAACTGATCGAGCTCATCGGCGGCCACGCAAAGACGCATTTATCTCCATTACTCCACTGAAACTTCATCCACCGACTTTCAAAAAGAGCTCGCGATTGAGACCTATCAAAAGAGGGCGTCGCCGAAAAGTGATGTGGAGTGATCTCCAACGAAACCATCTCCCCGTAGCACCAAACGTTAACGCCAACAATCTCCTCCGACAAGACGGAGAAGAAACATCGATCTCCGACACTGAAAAAAGCAAAAGAAGAAACAACACAGTATATACAACGGGTCCGACGCCGGCCTATTGCCGGACGTCGACCCTGTAAGGCCAAGAGATTTGAGAAACTGAGGAGCAGAGAGATCGTCTTCTAGAGAGAGAAAAGAAGAGTTCCCTACCTTTTCCCCAGTTTAATTTTGGTTTCATTTTGACTATTGCAACAACTACTAGAAATATTTAAATATCTAAAAAAAGTAAAATATTTACAGAATTTTAACAATACTAATTTATTAATAATAAATATAACTTATAGTTTTGTTATTTCATTTTATTTTTAGTATATTAGGTACTCATTCAATTTTTTGATTGGTAGAGATAAATTTCTTTTATTTAGTTATAGAAATTTAGTATCTATTGAATTATATTTTGTTAATTTATATTCGATTTGGTATTTTTTGTTTTAAATCAATTCAATTCTATTCCATCAAAACCAATTCTCAACCCTTTATATTACCTGAATTTCTTTATATAATTGTTAATTAGGTGTGACTAAATATCCCAACAGATAGCATCATTCTAGTCTTTTTTATCAATTAAAATTCGAATTTACTAATTAATTACTTTTGACAATTTATACTTCATTTGAAAAAATAGAGAGTAAGTTGATGATTGAGAATTAGCTCACCAGAAAATACATGACAAAACACTGCAACTGCAACAAAACAAGAACAATAATCTCACCAAAATTATTGGAAAATATAAATTAATAAATAATAAGGCGGAAACGATTTTCTTCCCAAGCTTCTTCTTCCTCTGCAAACTTAGCAGATCCGGTAGAAATCTAGGGTTTTACACACTGGAGGTGGGTGCTCCTCCTTCTCAGACTCCAAGATGATGGTTTCTAGGGGTTTATTCGGCTGGTCTCCGCCTCATATGCAGCCGTTAACTCCAGTCTCTGAAGTCTCCGAGCCTCCCGAGTCTCCTTCACCCTACCTCGACCCAGGAGCTGAGACCGGTGGCACGGCCGCTGCAGCTCATGAGGAGGCTGATGAGGAGTTGGAGGAGCCTGATGAGGTTGAGCCACCTCCCGCAGCTGTTCCTTTCTCTCAGCTCTTCGCTTGCGCAGACCGGTTCGATTGGGTGCTTATGATCATCGGCTCCGTAGCTGCTGCTGCTCACGGTACTGCGCTCATTGTCTACTTGCATTATTTCGCAAAGATTGTTGAGGTCCTTGCTTTCTCCAATAACTCTGGTCAGCAGAGATCTGATGATCAGTTTGATCGACTAGTCGAGGTTAGTTAAGCTTATGCTGCTCTTTGGCAGCTCCTTATCTCCATCTGAATTGTACTAGAGGTTTGAAATGTGCTCTGGACTAGAATTAGCTGGAGATAGTGTTTTGAACAGTTGATACGTACAAGCCTATGTGCTTTTTTTTTTTTTTTTCTTACTTAATAAAATTGTCTTTGTTACTTATGCTCATTGTGCAGCTTTCGTTGACTATCGTTTACATTGCCGGAGGTGTTTTCGTTTCTGGTTGGATTGGTAAGTCAGACTTTTGCTAACATACCCTAAAAAGAATCTAATTGTATGAATCTTTTCTACAACTGCAATGATGATGTTAACAGTTACTATTACTAAATGCAAAATGTTCCTTATATTAGAGGTTTCTTGCTGGATACTGACTGGGGAGAGGCAGACTGCTGTGATCAGGTCCAAGTATGTGCAAGTACTATTGAATCAGGATATGAGTTTCTTTGATACATATGGTAATAATGGGGATATTGTGAGTCAAGTGCTGAGCGATGTCTTACTCATTCAGTCAGCTTTAAGCGAAAAAGTATGTTTTCAGCTCCTCAATCATGTTGATTCTGATTTCTAGTTTTCTCTTCACCGTGAGTAATAATTGTATGCTATTTTCCTAATATTCTTTGTGATTCTGACTTTTCAGGTTGGAAATTATATTCATAATATGGCTACGTTTATCAGTGGACTTGTTATTGGATTTGTCAACTGCTGGGAAATTGCATTGATTACAATAGCGACTGGTCCTTTCATTGTTGCTGCAGGAGGCATTTCAAATATATTTCTCCACAGACTTGCTGAGAACATACAAGATGCATATGCTGAAGCAGCCGGCATTGCTGAACAGGTAATACGATTGCTAGATTTATTGTGGGACTGTGGAATTATTATCCAGGGTTTCTCTTCACGCAGTTCAAAACAGACGTTTCTTCGTGGATCGCTGAACTCTTGAATTAAGAAAACTGGAAGCTAAAAGCAACTCTTCAAACGTTTGAAATGAGATTTTCTTGTAGACATCTTTGGCTTGTTGGCATCGAACTTTCTTTTCCTGACGTCTGATTCTTTTCTTACAACATCAATCTTCTTGCGTTAAGTTCAGAGAATGGTAGACAGAATCCAAGAGGGTTATGATTGTACTTGGGCACGATTTTCTAGGTTACCGTACTAGATTCAATGAGGTTTACTGGTTTACTGCGACATCAGAATTAGTCAAATATCTGCCAATTTCATCACAATATATAGACTCAGGGATAGCCTTGTTTTTGTTATGCTAGGAAGCTCGTTTATTTCTTAACATCTTTAAATTGTATCTTGCAACGCTGAGAAAGTGTGAATGCATAGCAATCAAACTTAGTCTATGCATGATTACAAGTGGCTTGGTAATGTGGTCCCGTTTTCTAGTGCTCCCTTCGGATATTAGTTTACTACCTCGGTTAAAGCCTGTGTGGATATTCTAACTCGTAGAAGGATTTATCTTAAAATATGCAGGCGATCTCTTACATTAGGACTTTATATGCCTTTACAAATGAGACTCTTGCAAAATATTCATATGCAACCTCCCTTCAAGCAACCCTGAGATACGGTATTTTGATTAGTCTTGTGCAAGGCCTTGGACTTGGATTTACTTATGGGCTTGCTATTTGCTCGTGTGCTCTCCAACTTTGGATTGGACGATTCTTTGTTATGAATGGAAGAGCTAATGGTGGAGAAATCATAGCAGCTCTTTTTGCTGTTATTTTAAGTGGCCTGTAAGCTTCAAATTCTACTGATGCTGTCTTTAATTATCTTTTCAGTCTCCATTATGTAGATTTATCTTCTGGAACCCTCTCTCTATCTCTCTCTATATATATTCTATATATATGATATATCTCGATTATGCATATTCTGTTGGGCAGGGGTTTAAACCAAGCTGCTACGAACTTCTATTCTTTTGATCAAGGAAGAATTGCTGCGTATAGACTTTTTGAGATGATAACGCGTTCATCCTCTGTGGCTAATCAAGAGGGAGCTGTGCTGGCTTCTGTTCAAGGAAATATCGAGTTCCGGAATGTGTATTTCAGCTATTTGTCACGACCTGAAATTCCAATTTTGAGTGGATTCTACCTCACCGTTCCTGCTAATAAAACTGTTGCACTTGTTGGTAGAAATGGTTCTGGAAAAAGTAGCATCATTCCTCTAATGGAACGATTTTATGATCCAACATTAGGTACTAAAACTGGTGATTTAAAATGCACCACTCACCTGCTCATCAAGACAAATACGAGCTGACGACTTCTATGATTTTCGCTTTTGCAGGAGAAGTACTTCTTGATGGAGAAAATATTAAAAATCTAAAACTAGAGTGGCTGAGAAGCCAAATAGGCCTTGTCACACAGGAACCTGCTCTGCTAAGCTTGAGTATAAGAGAGAATATTGCATATGGCCGTGATGCTACTCTTGATCAGATTGAGGAGGCGGCTAAAATTGCGCATGCACACACATTTGTCAGCTCACTTGAAAAAGGATATGAAACTCAGGTAGACATTATTTGAGATTTTGTAACAAACTGTTTTGTCAGTTGGTATTCAATTTTAAAATTTGAAATGCCTTGTTTGTCTTCTAGGTTGGGAGAGCTGGTGTAGCAATGACAGAGGAGCAGAAAATAAAACTTTCAATCGCTAGAGCTGTGCTTTTGAATCCAACAATTCTTCTGCTTGACGAAGTAACTGGAGGACTAGACTTCGAAGCTGAAAGAATTGTTCAGGAAGCTCTTGATCTTCTGATGTTGGGACGGTCAACCATAATAATAGCTCGACGCTTAAGTTTGATAAGAAATGCGGACTATATTGCCGTGATGGAGGAGGGTCAGCTCGTTGAAATGGGTACACACGATGAATTGATAACTCTTGGTGGGCTGTATGCTGAGCTTCTGAAGTGTGAAGAAGCAACAAAGCTTCCAAGAAGGTATCGCAGCTTAGAATTTAACCAGTTAATTATGTAGTAGAATAGATGTTTGGGCATTTGTTTTCTGTTGTTATGATCTCTAGGATGGGTGATTTTTTGGGTAAATTATACTTGTTTAAGGAACTTATATGCTCATGCAGGATGCCAGTTAGGAACTACAAAGAATCTGCGGTGTTTCAGGTTGAGAGGGACTCTTCAGCTGGCTGTGGTGTCCATGAACCATTATCACCCAAAATGATCAAGTCTCCATCTCTTCAAAGAGGTAATGGCGTGTTCCGTCCCCAGGAACTGTGTTTTAACACTGAAGAATCACCAAATGATCAGAGCCCCGCACCTGAGAAAATGGGTGAATTGGGCTTGCCTCTAGACGATACTGATAAACTGCCAACTATTAAAAGGCAAGATAGTTTCGAGATGAGACTACCAGAACTTCCGAAAATTGACGTTCAGTGTCTACGACGGAAATCAAACGACTCAGATCCAGAGTCCCCTGTTTCACCCCTTTTGACATCAGATCCTAAAAGCGAGCGCTCCCATTCTCAGACGTTTAGCCGTCCTCTGAGTTCTTTTGATGAAACTACAACAAACTGTAAGGCGGCTAAGGATGCTCAACACAAGGAGTCACCTTCATTTTGGAGGTTGGCAGAGCTTAGTTTCCCAGAGTGGTTTTATGCGGTATTAGGGAGCTTCGGTGCTGCCGTCTTTGGTTCTTTCAATCCTCTTCTGGCTTATGTCATTGCGTTGGTAGTGACGGCATATTACAAGAGCAAAGGAGGTCACTTGCGCGAGGAGGTTGACAAATGGTGTTTGATCATTGCGTGCATGGGAATAGTGACAGTTGTTGCCAATTTCTTGCAACACTTCTACTTTGGTATAATGGGGGAGAAAATGACGGAGAGAGTTCGGCGTATGATGTTCTCAGGTACTGTAAAATTTTATTGATTATCTTTTACTCACCAGTCACCACATTCAACTCCTTTTCCTTACCTCAGTTCGTTAATTTCCCTCATATTGCAGCAATGCTCCGTAATGAAGTTGGATGGTTCGATAATGAAGAGAACAGTCCAGATACGTTATCTATGCGTTTAGCAAATGATGCTACTTTTGTTCGAGCTGCCTTCAGCAACCGGCTTTCAATATTTATTCAAGATAGTTTTGCTGTTATTGTTGCTCTTCTTATTGGGTTGCTCCTTGGATGGCGTTTGGCACTTGTTGCATTGGCAACTCTGCCAGTACTCACACTTTCTGCCATTGCTCAGGTTTTGCATCGTTTCTTCTAGAAGATTACTTGACATTTATCTTCTCATATCTATATTTAGTCAATTTGCGTTCTTTATCCACTCTTTCACATGTGTTTCTGATTTTGCAATACTTTTCCAATTACAGTAGCTATTAAGCATGTGCTTCAAAAACGTATATTTGTTCAGCCGATACTACATCCTAATCACCCTCTAACCGATTTTGCAGAAATTGTGGCTTGCTGGATTCTCAAAAGGCATACAGGAGATGCATAGAAAGGCATCTTTAGTCCTTGAGGATGCTGTTAGAAACATCTACACTGTTGTTGCTTTCTGTGCTGGTAACAAAGTGATGGAACTGTACAGGGTGCAACTCCAGCGGATACTCCGACAAAGCTTTATCCATGGGATGGCTATTGGTTTTGCGTTTGGTTTCTCACAGTTTCTTCTTTTCGCCTGCAACGCGCTCCTCCTATGGTGCACTGCCTTATCTGTTAACCGGGGTTATATGAAGTTATCCACAGCTATAACGGAGTACATGGTTTTCTCATTTGCTACATTCGCCCTTGTCGAGCCATTCGGATTAGCACCGTATATTCTCAAACGACGTAAGTCTCTCATTTCAGTATTTGAAATCATAGATCGAGTCCCTACGATTGAACCAGACGACAACTCTGGTCTCAAACCCCCTAATGTCTACGGAAGCATTGAATTGAAAAACATCGATTTCTGCTACCCAACTCGACCCGAGGTACTAGTGCTGAGCAACTTTAGTCTCAAACTCAACGGCGGACAAACTGTAGCTGTTGTTGGCGTTTCCGGTTCTGGAAAAAGCACAATAATCTCACTGATAGAGAGATACTACGACCCAGTTGCTGGTCAAGTCCTACTAGATGGGAGAGACTTAAAGTTATATAATTTGAGATGGTTGAGAAGCCATATGGGTTTGATTCAGCAAGAACCCATAATCTTTTCCACGACGATTAGAGACAATATCATATACGCAAGACATAACGCAAGTGAAGCTGAGATGAAGGAAGCAGCAAGAATAGCAAATGCTCACCATTTTATCAGCAGCTTACCTCACGGTTACGACACACATGTCGGGATGAGAGGCGTGGAACTAACCCCAGGACAGAAACAGAGAATAGCTATAGCACGGGTAGTGCTGAAGAATGCTCCCATCATCTTAATCGATGAAGCAAGCTCGTCTATCGAATCTGAATCAAGTCGGGTTGTGCAGGAAGCTCTTGACACATTGATAATGGGGAACAAAACAACGATTCTGATAGCGCATAGAGCGGCTATGGTGAGACATGTGGATAACATTGTTGTTCTCAATGGAGGGAGAATAGTAGAGGAAGGTACACATGATTCTTTAGCAGCAAAGAATGGTTTGTATGTTCGTTTGATGCAGCCACATTTCGGTAAAGGCCTACGTCAACATCGACTGATTTAGAGTTTGAGATTCCCATCAATGGTGTAAACTGATTTTTTGGTAGAACGAAGTAATAGAAGTAGGTCATGATCCTTCGCTTCGTCCTCCAAGGTATATCGATTTTGTTTATTTAATCGGAAGATTGTAGGAAGCCTGGTGAAATCGTTTCGGAAGCTGTTATATTTTTTCTCTCTCTCCTTTTCCTCGTGATGTAAAACATGGATTATGCATGTAAATGGAGAATGTGTAAATGTATTCACTTATTTCTTGCACACAAAAGAGTTTGAGGATAATACTCCAATTCTTTTGTAAACGGTTAAAATTTTATGTTTTGGTAAATCATAATAGAGATTTTATAAACGTTTGCAAAATACTATATTTTGTATTTCACCAGAGCATTATGATGATTTTATGAATTAAAAATAGTCCACTAGAATTAAGATATTTTATAAAATGCTTAAATTTTGTATTTTAAAATTTTTTGATGATTTCGTGAAAAACAATATAAACTTAGAAATTCTTAATTAGGAAAATTTTGATGATGTGATAGGTAAAAATCCTTAAATCAAACAATTTTGTGAAATGCTAGGTTTCTTTGTTTTTGATATTATCACAATAAAAATACATATAATTGAGAAATTTTCTAGTTAGGATTTTTATATTTTGAGGTAAAAATAATTCGTTGACAAAAAATAATAATACTAATCTACAAAATTAGAAAATTAGTAAAATTTTAAAATTTGTATTTTTAAAAATTTGTATTTTTAAAAATATATTTATTAATTAGATAATAGTTTAAAATTTGAAAGATTTTGCGACCCATAGAATTTTGTTTTAAGAAAAATTGTATAAAGCTAGAATTGATATTTTTAAAATGTATTCTAATTTGATAGTTAACAATTAAAAAGCTGAAAATTGTTGTTAAAATTCTAGAATAAACCCAAACCGACTGCCTACATCTAAATGTTTTGGCAAGTCTACGAGATTGGTGTCGGTATACAAAACGGTTGAGGCCAACTTTTGTATTGGTTAGCATAGGAACGATTAAACCAGACTAAACCGAGAGAGAGGGGCTGTAATAATGAACCGAGCAAGGGAAAAAAGAGAGATAAAAACGCTTACAAAAAGAGCAAACATAAATTCTTGGATGAATCCAAAGATAAGGGAACAGTGTGCTGATAAAGATCTTAATTCCTCTAGCAAAACTCAGACTATAGAAGAGAACAAGTCTGTTTTAACAACAAAAGCGAAATCACAGAGTGAAGATGATTGAATTAGATGATCCCGATTTTGTTAGCAACATCCAAAGCATCATAATCAGGAGTCAACCTCACATAGGCCTTCTTCGTTCCATCAGGCCTGCAACAAACAACAAACAATTCATAATCCATCTTTGAAAAAGAAAAACTCAGTGAAGATTATTGTTTTCAAGTCTGGGTACCTAATGAGAGTGTTGACTTTCTTGGTTTGAATGTCATACATTTTCTTGACAGCATCCTTAATCTTCTTCTTATCAGCACGAATGTCGACAATGAAGACTAAAGTGTTGTTGTCTTCAATCTTCTTCATGGCAGATTCAGTAGTGAGAGGGTATTTAAGGATTCCGTAATGATCCAATTTGTTCCTTGGAGTTGAACTGATTCTTGGATACTTTGGATCTCTAGCCTTGGTCAATGTCTTTGGCCTGTGGAATGTCACCTTTGTTCTGATCTTCTTATCTTTCTTCTTAAAGGTCTGGCCTGATTTCACTGCCTTTGCAGCTTTCAAGGCCTTAGCCTTAGGGTCAGCTTTCTTGGTCACATCAACTATAACAACAAGCAAGAGTTGAATCAATTGACAAAACTTCAAACGGAAACTGAGTAAGAGTTTACTCTTTGATATGAAACTCGAGCAAATCAAAGACAAACAAGCACATGATAAGATGAAACCAGAGCAGAAAAGTCTTATGATTTCGAGCGAGAGAAGATGTAATGATAAATACACGACAAGAACAGAGCCAAGCAAGAATCTAGTTGTAGCTATCAATAGTCACATTATTGATTCAAGTAATTAGACGCAAAAGAGAATAGCATTCTAATAGAGAATATGGAATCACTTTGTAATCAGATCAGCTAGAAATGAAAAAAAAANAAAAAAAAAAAAAAAAAAGCCGCACCTTTAGCTGGAGCCATTTCTCAAAAGAGATTCTTTCCACGAAACCTGATAAACCCAGAAAGCAAAAATCGATAGAGGAAATCAGAATCAATATATGAACACACAATTTCTCAGATTTTTGTCCCAGTTCAAACTTCGAACTTCTTTTCACGAGAGAATTACAGAGAGTCAATCGTCTCCAGAAATACTAAATGACATCATTCAATTTCCATAAGAATAAAAGAAGAGAGGCATTGAAGGTGAGAAGAAGGCAAAAGGAGAGAAGGACAAACCTGAGCGGCGAATCAGAAAACTCAGAGCAGCTTGAAGTTGCTAGTGGTTTTATTGTAGGGAAACGAGAATGAAACATAAGGCTAATCTAAACCCTAGATCGGTGCCTTTTGGGCCTTATCTTAACTAATGGGCTTATTCTACCAACTAATTATAAGCCCATTTCTATCACCTCTTAGTTGAGAAAAACCATTAGATAATCTATTCTATTAAAACACGGTTTATCTACTTAAAAAATCATAATGAATTATTTCATTTAATAACTAGACATATATTTT
>OVAU01004364.1:0-10160 GCA_900406315.1 Biscutella laevigata subsp. laevigata | reverse complement strand
CTCTGCCGATTTAGTGACAGAGAAAAAGCCTGTTATCATTGCACATTTGAGACCGTTGTTAGTCCCAATCCGGTCTTAAATTAGTTGTGATTTAGTCTCAATCATGTGCGACCACATCCGTGGTCGCAATTCGCAGTCTTAGTTTGAATGCTTTCTTGTACTGGTATAGTAAAATGCGGTCGCTGAAACCCAAATCAAAAAAATAATAATAATGAAGTTCACATGCATAAAAACGATGTCGTAGTAACAATGTTATGGTCCGATGATTTTATAGTGGAAAAACATGATAAATTTCTTCTAAGTGCGAGAAGATCCGATGATGATTTGAATTCATCTGTAAATACAAACCTGAAACTAAGACTAAAAATAGGAAGGAAATGAGTTAGACAACTCTTATATGGATCTAAAACTCGACCGCTAGTGTTGAATGCACTCTCAGATGCAACAAAAGAGACTTGCATTGCAAATAGATCCTGTACAATTTCTGATAAAACCGGAAACTTCAAATTGTTTACTTTCCACCAAGATAGTACATTATATTCAGTGCCTATCATAAGTTTAGGGTTCTCTTGAGGTATATTTCTAACTCTTCACTAGCATCAGCAACTGTAGTCTCATCAACCAGTTCCTTATACATAGAATCTATTTATGTATATATGAAATCATCTAAAACTAATTTTATTATTTCTAGAGTTTTATCTTGACTACTCGCATGTTGTGTTTGTTGAGAGTGTGTTAGTTGCACAGTCGACCAATTGTTATACCAAGTACTATACTCTTTTAACAAACAACCAATAAGAGTAAACACCGACTCACACATTTCTCTAGCTTCAAAGTTATCTTTCCCATACAACCTCTCAAAACACAACTTAAAAATTATCTTCTTTTTAGGATCAAAGACTGTAGCTACGATCAACATCTTATTTATGTTCTTGTTACTATCCCAATACTTAGGGAATTTATTCAACATCTCAACAACCTTACATCTCAAACCCGAATCTAGACCATTGGCCATCGAGTTCATATTTGTTTCAATTGTCACAATCTGATCATAACATTTATAGGAGTTGACAGTACTCGATGTAGAAACAATGAGTGTACTGTTATAAAATATGACCAAAAACATAACTAACTTTTCAACTGCATCCCATTCACTATTGCTAGGCGGTCCAAGCCTCATTTCCCGTGTTCTAACTGTAGAAAGTAGTCGTAATAGAGCTTATCTTCTGCATCCATCTTATCAAAGACTAGTTTATACTGAATTGCTCTACACAACATCAGAAAAGTCGAATTACACATAGTCTTTACATCCATAGGCAAATTATTCGACATCATATTGCACATATCAACCCTTAGTTCAAAAGACTTAACCTGGTAGTAGATGATCTTACGTATTGAATTCCATTACGTATTGATGTTACATTATCACATAATTCAATTAAACCTTCTTTGGCGACCATGTTGATATTATGAGCACAACAACACATATGCATATAATCCTCTACTAGCGACTCAATATTAAGAGCACTAAATTCCTTATGAAAATTTCTTGGATAGACCCATTAGCAATTGCATTATCAACTGTAATACGAAAGACCTTCTCTATTCCCTATTCAACAAGACATTCAATGAGAATGTTAATGATTGTCTGACCTTTGTTATCGGTCACATACTTGAAATCGATGATGAACTTCTTCAACTGCCAATTTGCATCGACAAAGTGGGTTGTTATAACCGTATAACTCGCACCTACAAACAATAAAATGTAGTTAGCATTGATTAGTTAACACTTAACTGTAAAATCAAAGACTAAACAACTTCAGTGAACTCACATGTTGTTTGAGTCACTAATATATCATTTGTCAAAGACACTCTTTATTTAGTACTTGATATCCATTTCTTCAACACCTAGTTCTTTTCACTGGCAGTCCTTTTTGAACGGGGCTTATACAAGTTAACCTACATACATGGAGATAAACATTATAGGTTGAACATACAACGTATAAATGAACATACGTATTACAGTATAATCTTGTTACATAAGTTCTTTTAACCCATTCTTTCGTTGAACGAAAGCGACAATTGACATAAGACCACCAACTCATTACTTGCTTCCATGAACGTATGTTATGGTATCTTAACAATGTTCAAAATTCTTTCAATAGTTATAACTATTGTCCTAAAACCATCTACCCACGTCTGCTGAGGTTTTCAAATCGACAAGTGCCCCCATAGATTCGAAGTTCCTAACTATATGGAACATGATATAATTTTTTTGCAATAGTGACATACACATTTGTTATGGTCGTCCTTTATTCTTGTGTACTGTAATCAAACAATTGATTTTGGATTATGTAACTTCTTTGATGTTCTAAGCCGAGAAGTAGGACAACTTGATGTCTACTTTCTTTTTTATTATTTTCAATGCTTTTAATAAAGATTGGATTAAAAAAAAAATTAGAACAAAGCTTTTACCATGCAATCACTTTTTAGAAGTAAAAGTTTTAAATAATGCAACAAAAGTTAATACAATAATTTATGGATACATATCATGAGTGAATTAGATACTTAATCATCATCATTTTCAGTGACCAAACAAAATTAGGTGTTAAAGTTAATTAAAGTAATGACTATGATTTCCCTTTTTCTTTGTAAAAGGAATATATTTTTCTAAATACAATAACATTTAGAATATCAAAACTCTTTATTTATGGAAAAATTCTATTTATAAAATAAAACATACTTTTATGTTTTTAAAACAAATAAAGAAATTCATAGTTATCTAACTAATTTAATAAAGCAAATATTCAAAACAATTTAATGCATTTACCCTTTGTATTATTAATTCGTCCCCAATCAAATCTTTTTGTCTCAGAAAGTTTCAGTTTCTCTTTACCAGAGAAAACTGTTGAATTTAGAGAGAGAAATTTGGAGATAGAGAGAGAGAGAGAGAGCGATAGCGAGAGATGAATTTCAGTCTTTAGTCTCTCTTCGCTTTCAAAAATATCTGATCTTAACTGCAAAATCACGCCTATCGTCTTTCTCTACTCTCCATTATCTTTTTTACTTTCTGGGTTTGTCGTTTTATGGGGAAATTTCTCCTTTTTGTATCATAACGGAGAAAACAAGAGAGTTTCGAATTCTTAAGGAAGTTTCAAGGGATTCTCCAGAGTTGGGTATGTCTTCTCTCTGTTCTTTGATTAAATCTTTTTTTCTTTCTCGGTTTTTCCGATTGAGAGTAAGTGAAGAAATTCCTTGGAAATCAAGAAAACTGTTCCTTTCGAAAGTCTGTTAATGTGTAAGCTTTTGAGTTACATTTTATGATTTTTTGTTGTTAGGACTTTTGCTTTCGGAGTTTCCAATGGCGTTTGAGTCTGAAAACGAGAGCGATACGAAGATGGAAGGTTATTTGTATATAATTCGATCTAATCGATTCGGATTGCAGTTCTCTAGAAAACGTTACTTTGTTCTTAGAGATTATCTTCTCAAAAGTTTCAAGTCTTTCTCCGAGTCTAACTCCAAGGTCACTAGAAATCTCATTTTTGTTCATAGTTTCCAATCTTTTGTTATCCTTTGGATTATTTATAGCTTAGCAGAAAGAATCTGAAGTTTTGGTTTGCAGGATGCTGGAAGAAGTGCAGTAATAGATTCATGTATTCGAGTTACTGACAATGGAAGGGAAAGTGTTCATAGAAAAGTATGAAAGTTCTTGTTTCAATTTTTTTTTGTTTTGTTGCTTTTTTGCTTGTTTCAAATGATTTGTGTTATAATGTTTTTTTTCTTATTACTTGTAGGCATTCTTCATATTTACACTATACAATACCTCAAATCACAATGATCAGCTCAAGGTAAGGTAATTTATGCTTTGTTTATTTATTGTTGAAAAAAAAACTTGTTGTGATGAACATTTGTGTTCATATGCAAAGCTTCTTGTTTTTAATTGATATATAGTTAGGAGCAAGCAGTCCTGAGGATGCAGCTAGGTGGATCAATTTAATTAAAGAGACAGCTTTAAAGGTCATTCAAAGCATTTCGTGCTAACAACTTACAAGTTAAAAAGCTTTACTAATTGGAGGATAGAGATTTATAGTTATGTATGTTTTATGCAGGGGGCCTCTTTTCCAGGAGATGTTTTTAGTTGTTCGAGGAGCCGATGGGACGCTCTGAGGTATTTGGTTTTCGCAATTTACTGTAATCAATGGAATGTATCTCTAAGCTAACTTTTAAATGAAATTGCTGAGCCAGTAGTTAATGGTTTTTGGTTACTTAAACGAAAGAAATACTATCTTAAACCAGACTGAGTAGCTCAGTTCGGAACCATCACTCAAATTCTATTGACTGGACGCTCCGGTCTTCCTCACGAGTGGATCCTGTTATGACGACAGATGTTGTTGCTCCTTCTCCGTGGACAATATTCGGTTGTCAAAATGGTATTTTGCATACTCAGTTGTCATTAGGTTTTGTGGCTCGAATGGAGAGTTTTTAACATGTTACTACATGCAGGTCTTCGGCTTTTCAAAGAGGCAAAAGAGAGAGATTCTCTTGGAAGAGTCAGTATCTTCTTTCAGTCTTAATCTGTTGAGAATGTATGTTTTGGGAGTTGGAAAGGAATCTTGTATTGATATTTACTCTGCCTGACTTCACAGTGGGATGATCATCCGGCTATCATGGCTGTTGGAGTTGTTGATGGAACCTCAGAAACCATTTTCCAAACGCTTCTTTCTCTTGGACCGTCAAGATCAGAGTAAGAACTACTGCCGCTCTACACAAGCAAGCCGTAGGATATGAAAAATAATACAACTTAAATTCTCTTTGCAGATGGGATTTCTGTTTTTACCAAGGCAGTGTAGTCGAACATCTTGATGGCCACACTGACATAATTCATAAACAGTTATACAGCGATTGGTTACCTTGGTGAGATACTCAGATCTGCTGCCAGAGTTTCTGTCTTTGATTGTTTTATTACTGATATGTTTTAGTAATAGGGGGATGAAAAGAAGAGATTTTTCGCTCAGGCGTTACTGGAGAAGAGAAGATGATGGAACATATGGTTTGTAACACTCAATAGATGTTCATTTGATTCTGCCAGATGTTCCATTAACTAACTTTTTACCCTGTCTTTTCTCCATTCTGTCGCAGTTATTCTCTATCATTCTGTATTTCACAAGAAGTGTCTACCCCAGAAAGGATATATCCGGGCATGCCTTAAAAGTAATGTATGCCTAGATTTAAATTGAAGTGAAGTTTGTTTACGCATTTTATTACATGTTCATTGTTGCAACCGCATATTAGCCTGTGGTGTCATCTAAACCTGCCTTCCCTGCCTTCTAAGGTCTCTATACCTACCGTGGTGTTTGTTGAAGCTTACTTTTTCTCTATAGTCTTTCATGATTGGTTAGAGTGTCTTTTGAAGCAAAGATGCAAAGTCTAAACCAAAGGTTTACTTCTCATTTTGCCACAAAAGTCTGCTTTGATTCAGTATCTCGTATTGAACACTATACTTTTTGTGGCGACTATGATCTCTTTTGTGTAATCTACATTTTAAGTTCCAGTTTAGGATTATGAATGAAAGCAATTTGACACTTTCTTATCACAGGTGGCGGTTATGTGATTTCTCCCATAAACAACGGTAAACAATCAGTTGTGAAGCACATGCTGGCTGTTGATTGGAAGTCGTGGAGATCTTATCTGAAACCATCTCTAGCTAGATCTATCACCGTGAAGATGCTTGGGAGACTTTCTGGTAGTTGTCAATTCTCTTAAAAGTTTTGGCGCTTTTAAGTTAGAATAACATATTAACATCCTTTTTTTGTTGAATCAGCCCTGAGAGAGCTGTTTAGGGCGAAACATGGGAGCTTTCCTTCCAGTCTGTCATCCGAGTTGTCAAGAAGCGCAAGATTGACTCAGAACGAAGGTGGTGTGTTTGGGGATTCTTCCCGGAGAGAAAGCGAAGTGTTTAAGGACAGCACAAATGAAGAGACAGACAAAATTCCGTCAGAGCGCTCAAGTCTTGTAGACTTGAACGATGGAGCGGAGGAGTTTTTCGATGTTCCAGAACCGTCAGATAATGAACATTTGGAAGACAGCTGGACCTCAGATTTTGATTTGGATACATGTTGTCAGGTAGAAACATCAGACTTGACTTTAGTTTGCTTGGAAAGATCATAACATACCAATTTTTTTCTCTTGCCGGTTGCAGGAATCCCGCCAGCCAAAACTAAATAGCGCCACAAGTTTGGTGAAAAAATTACACGACCTTGCAGGTGATCCCAAGTTTCATGGATGAATTCTACTTTCGTTAGTTTTGTCTTTGTCATTTTGTTTTCTCCTTCTCCAGTTTCTGCTTTTTAATATCTATAGATTTTTTTTTTCCTCGAGCAGTACAAAAGAGGGGTTATGTTGACCTGCATGAGAGGGCAAGGGAAGAGAGTAGCACACCGTGCGGCTACGGAACCACACTTCCAACAGATCCTACTTGTGCTTTGCCTTGTAGTTGGACAACAACCGACCCCTCTACTTTTCTCATCCGAGGAAAGACTTATCTGACAGACCAGAAGAAGGTAATTAAAAAGAAAATAACTATGGTTGTCTCTGATGCTTTGAATATATCAATCTCTGCAATGTTCCTCAAGCATTATCTTCTGCTGTTAATAGGTCAAGGCAAAGGATCCACTGATGCAAATGGTAGCTGCAGATTGGCTAAAATCCGACAAGCGGGAGGATGATTTGGGGTCCCGTCCAGGAGGCATAGTTCAGGTTCGTATATTTATTGTTTGTTCTGATAGATATTCTCTCCTTTTACTTATTATTCGAAATTTTACACGCTTTTAAACGCAGAAATATGCAGCAAAAGGTGGACCAGAGTTCTTTTTCATTGTGAACATACAGGTAAAAAAAAACTCCTGCGACCACTTACTTTTTTCCAGCCCTTACATATTGTCCGTCAAAAGAAACAATTAGTTGTTTCAATGAAATGATAGGTTCCTGGATCAACAACGTATAGCCTTGTGCTTTATTACATGTTGAGCACTCCCATTGAAGAGCATCCTTTGCTAGTTAGCTTTGTTAATGGTGATGACGCATATAGGAATTCAAGGTTCAAGCTCATTCCTTACATATCCAAGGTTGGCGTAAATGAGTTAATGACCTCTTTCTTTGTAGATCTTTTTATTCTCTTCTTTCCAATTTATTCATTTACACGACTATTATCAGGGCTCTTGGATAGTTAAGCAGAGTGTGGGAAAGAAAGCGTGCCTCATTGGTCAAGCCCTTGAGATCAATTACTTCAGGGGAAACAACTATATTGAGGTAACACATTACGTTTAGATGTAAAATCCTAATAGATAACAAAAAATTTCCATAATATTGTGACCTCTCAAGTTCGGGCATTGTTAGAAGAAGAATCTTACTTTCTTTACACATTCTCCTTTGCTTTTTTCTTTGTTGCAGCTGGGGGTTGATATTGGATCATCAACTGTTGCAAGAGGAGTTGTGAGTCTTGTTCTTGGTTACCTCAATAAACTTGTGATTGAAATGGCATTCTTGGTACAGGTAAAACACCCAGTCTTGTTCTATTTCCTTAGTCTTGTTTACTTTGGATTTGAGTGAGCAAGTTATGTTTCTTTTGTGCAGGCGAATACCGAGGAGGAACTCCCAGAATACCTTCTTGGAACCTGTCGGTTAAATCATCTAGACGCTTCGAAATCAGTTTCACTTAGTCCAGAGTCTTAGCACTTCAAAGCTAGGCTAGACCAAGCAAAAGATGAAAGAGTTATGGATCAAACATTCTTTGAAAATGGTTGAATGTCGTCATAGATCGAAGTTAGGCATTTATGCAAAACTCTATTGATAAGATCTTGGTGACAACACTGCCCAAGTTCTTTGTATAGACTTTAGTATTCTAAAAAAAAAACACACGATTTCTCACCTAATGCCAAGCTTGAGCTTGGTTTTGGATTCATCACCTAAAAATGCAAATGATAAAGCTCGTTGTAAGAACTGGTCTAAAATAGTAGACATGAGAGCTTACTGTCTTCTTCTGCACTCATTTGCCTGATCCTTAACCTCACAACAAAGATCTCAGTTTAACCTTTAAACACAAGATTCACACTGGCAATTGCAATCATTTCTGTTTTCAGATATTATGGGCAAGGTCTTTTATGTTTTCTTCCAGTTTCGTTGACTGGGGACTTCTTCCAAATCTCAAAGTACTTTCCTCCTCCACTTACTCTCTTAATGCCTAGAATACGCCATATGAATCTTTATATGTTTAATTATGTTTATAAGTAATTATGTTTGAGAAATATTGTTAGTAGAATGATTATCTACTGGTAACAATATTCAATAGATTGGAGGAACTTCAATTTTCCTCATCTACGGTTAGAATTTTTTAATTTTCCTCTTTTATAGTGAGGTCTTCTTTATCAAAGTTAATTAGTTTCTGGACTGTTTTGTAATCTAAAAAATTGAAATAGAAAATAATTATTTTTAAGTTAAAAAATATCGAATAAACTTTTAAGTAATATCTTTTTTTTTTGTCAACGACTTTTAAGTAATATCTAAATCCCTATTGAAATACTAAATATCATTAATCAAAACTAGACTAATAGTTTATTGGTTTCTGTCATATTTCTATCCGGTTATCAAAAAAATATATGTAATAGTTTTCTAGTTTTTACAAGCTCAAGAAAACATCCCACTTGATATAACATTAGGAAGTAGATATTTTGGTTATTTGGGCTATATGAATTTTAGTTTTTCAGTTTTTAGAAAATAAATTCATTTAAGATTAACAATTTATATTGTAGAGGAAACTTCTCGATAGTGCTTAGCATTAACCTAAGACCATAATTCTTAAGAATTTTAAAGAGACCAAGAGAATAAATCTTCTAAGTATAGATAAAAATATGTAAGAATATTTATAGAATACTTGAAAGATTTTTAAAGAAAATTAGAGAATTTGTGAAGAGAGACTATTTCTTTTTACTTGATTTTAACTTGTTCAACTTCTTGTATTTATTACAAATGAGAGGGTGAGGAAATATTTATAGCCTCCCAAAATATCTAAAAAATTCTAGGTGTTTCTTACATAAACCTACTTATTTATTATATATTTTTCTAATTTCTAAATTTCTGAACACAAATATATAAACATACTTATCTTATATAATTATCTAAAAACACTTAAAGAGATGATGATATAGATATTTCTAGAGTGTTTTTAGAACTTAGGCTTAATTAATTCATAATCAAGATTAACTCAACTTCAAGTTTAGCCCAAAATCAAATGTACTTTAAATTATATTTGTTTGGTTTGGTTCGACTTCAATAAGATTATATTTTACATAAAATAAGATAATAAAAATAAATATATAAAACATTTAATTTTAGTTAGATTTTTAATACATTTCAACGTATTCAGCCATATATTTCAGTCAAATGTCAATAAAATAATTTGTAAACTATAAAAAATTGTGGTAGTGTTATAATTTTTGTTATGTGTTTGAAATTTAATAGAAATCCATCATGTGGGAGCTAGGCAAGAAGCAGACCCACCTTCATAATCATTAAGCTTCGATACTTTCTTCTCGTAGTAGACGAATATGAAAATTTTACCAAGAAAAAGAATGATAATATATAGGAAAAATATTAATTTTCAAAAATATTAATAATAACAAAGTTGAATTAGAGCATCCACCGTGCTAGAAACTTGATTAGAGATTCTAATGAATAAATTAATAATTAATTAAGTTAAGATCTAAATTAAGAAATTTTAAAATCGGAATCTAAAATAAAGGGTCCAATGCAAGAAACTTATGTTGGTTTTTAGGAATAAAATAATATTATTGAGTTGTTTCCAAGTCAGATTTTTGTTTTTCAGTTGTTTCCAAGAGACAAATACAGACGATAATATTGTTGAGTTGCGAAGCAACTTTACTTCAGGTTTGGAAGCAAGAGTCTCTTCAAATTGCTTAATGAGTACTGGTGGCGACACATTATCATTATCACCTCCTAATATGAGTTTTTGGTTGATTGTTGTTTGTTAAGCATTAGTTATGATAAGAGTGATGATTGTTATTGGTTTCCACTTCATTGCAAGTTATTTGAAAAATTTGAAGATTTCCATTCTTGAGAAGATTGAGAAAAATCGATTTTTGTGC
>OVAU01004362.1:0-10161 GCA_900406315.1 Biscutella laevigata subsp. laevigata | reverse complement strand
AAATCCCAAATTCTCATAAGGAAAATGGATTCCATCACAAAGATTCCATCACAAATCTAAGTGGTAGATTAGGAGAGAAATAGAGAAAGAACATAAAGATATATAATGAGATAAACAAAATTAAAACAAGATTAAAATTTAATAACAACTTAAAACCAAGAGTAGATTCAACACAATACCAAGCTAGAACAAGATAGAAAATGAAAGAGTGACTCTCACTAGGGTTTTTGAGATAAGAGAGTATTTATATGAAGAAGAAATGAACAAAAAACGAGCTGGTCAACCCTAAAACGCAGAGTTGGCATTCTAATTTTGCTTTGGATTGGCGAGGCTTGGTCTATCCTGGCCGTCAATCCAGAAAGGTGAGGCCTTTGTTGTTCTGGCTTGGCCGATCCTGGCCGTCGATCAAAGGTTGCAACTCTGCCTTGTCTGGATCGGCCAGATCTGATCGATCCTGCTGGCCAATCTAGACACTTCTTGATCCATTCTCCAGTCCTTGAATTCCCTTGATTGATCCTTAATGTTAGTTTGGTTGATCCTTGGTCTCCTTGATCCTAATTGCTCCTCTCCTTTGCATGGATCCACTCCAATCACCTGAAATGTAAAACATGCAAAATGCAATCCTATAAGACTCTAAATGCAATATAAATTATACAAAGATGATCAATAAAGATGATTAAAAACCTATAAAAACTAAGTCTATCAATGATCTTCCGATTTTCATCATCCAAAAATCGATAGCCAATCTCTGTGTTACCATAACCGATGAAGTAATACTTCTTAGACTTGGAATCATGTTTATTTCTTGCAGTATCATCAATATGAACATAAGATAAGCAACCAAATAACTTTAGATAAGAAATGTTTACTTTCTTTCCGCTCCAAAGTTCTTCAGGGATCTTGAATCCCAACGACGGAGACAATCCTCTGTTTATTGAGAAGGATGCAATACTTATTGCATCTGCCCAGAGCATCTTAGGCAATCCACAGTGCAATCTCATGCTCCTTGCACACTCATTTAGGGTTTTTTTCATCCTTTCTACTATTCCATTCTATTGAGGCTTGCTAGGAATAGTCTTCACCATCTTGATCCCATTATCATCGCAATATCTCTTGAACTCGTCGTTGATGTATTCTCCACCATTATCATACCTTATACACTTCAACTTGAGATTTTTCTAAACCTCAACCATGGTTTTCCATCTCTTGAAAGCTGAGAACACTTCATATTTGTTCCCAGTTATGCAATAGGAGCGGGTCCCCACACGTCAGTGTGCACCAGCTCTAACTTCTTCGATTTCAGCTCTCTTCCTCCTTTTGAGAAACTAACCCATTTTTGTTTTCCACGGATGCAACTTTCACACATCTGATGATCAACCATCTTCAGATCTGGAAGAGCGCCATTTTGCACCATGAGTTTCATCCCTTTCTCACTCATATGCCCCAACCTCTAGTGTCATAACTTTGTTTGTTTGACATTCTCGACAATAACAACAATGTCTTGATAACTCATCGTAATATAAAGAGTGCCTCTTTTATGACCTCTAGTAATCACCATGAAACCTTTTTAACTCTTTAGGTTCCATACCAAAGTTGACATCGTGCCCCGTATCATGAAGTTAACATATTAAGATTAGATTTCTCATCAACTTTAGGACATGTCTAACCTTTGTAATCTTCAACACACTTCCATTTGACATCTTCAAGTTGATATCTCTAATACCAACTATGTCCAAAGGTAACCCATCAACAAGATATATTTTTCCGTAATTTCCCGCAACATAATTCCTCATAATGTTGTGGTGTGGTGTGGTGTGAAATGACGCTCCCGAGTCAAGAACCCATAAATCGATTTGGGCTATGAACATAGGATATTAACACTTTGGTGGTACTTGCAATTGCACCAGTAGCTTCACTTGTACTTGGAAAATCAACATACACTAATAGTGCATCAACAATTTCACGTGTCACAACATTGGCTTCGTCTCCCTTGTTATCTTCTTTCTTCGGTCGTGCCCGACAATTTCTTTTAATGTGGCCCGTCTGTCCACAATTCCAACACTCAATAGGCTGTCTAAATTTGGATTGACCTCGTCCATTTCTTAACTTTGATCTGCCATAACTCTTTGTTATTTTTGTCTAGGTTTCTGCATCTATTTTCCACGTTGAAAACAAAGCTTGTTTATGTCTCCCCTGAATTTATCCTTCGAACTTCCTCACCAAGGATACGATCTCTAACATCATTTAATTTAAGCTTTTGAGTACTGAAAAAATTACTAACCGCTGCCTTCATTGGCTTCTAGCTGTTTGGTAGTGATGCCAACAAAATCAATGCTCGCACTTCATCATCAAACTCGATCTCAACCGATGAGAGTTGTTTGACAATAGTGTTGAACTCGTTTACATGTGCGGCAACAAGGCCACCTTCTTCCATCTTTAAGTGGAAGAGTTTCTTCATGAGAAATACCTTATTATTTGTCTAAGGTTTCTCATACATATCCGAGAGAACTTTCATGAGCCTTTCTGCGGTCTTTTCATTCGCAACGTAGTGAGCAACATTTTTCGATAGGGTTAGCCTTATAACACCCATAACTTGTCTGTCAAGGAGATCCCACTCATCATGATCCATCTTCTCTGATTTCTTGCTGAAGCTTCTTTCCGTACAAATAATCTTCAATTTGCATTCTCCAAAATGCATAATTTATACCGTCAAATTTTCCGATACCGTGTGCCATACCGTCTTCCCCTCCCATCGTTTCTGGAACCACCGTATACTAAAAATACACCTTTGTCGACAAGCCGATGTTACCGACAAAATTCATTATTCGAGTGAATAGTAACTCCGTGAAAAATAACCCTTAAAAAATTGACTGATCATCGAACCCCAAGCTCAAATACCAGTTGTTAGGAAATACCGGTCAATTTTACAAGTAACCCAAATTTATGGGAGCGGGAAAAGATACAAAATTTGTTAACGGAGTTTGGCCAAAATTGTCTACGTTTACGAACTTGTTAAAAATCTTTATTTATTAAACCGAAAAATTGTTACAACACTCTCAACTCACACTCGATCCCAAAACACGTAAGAAATTACACTTAATTTCTTATAAAAGAAGAAGAAAATTATTCTTATTTTTCTCAATCTCACGTATCTCTCTCTGTGATTGTGTTTTATGTTTTGGAATGATTCTCTTCTTCATTTACCATCCCTATTTATAGAAGTGATTATGGTGGTGAACAAACTCCATCGTCCATAAAAGAAAGAATAAACATGTCTAACATTTATCTCGACTGCAATAGACTTCAAAACCGACCAAACTAGAGGATTACGCACTAATCCAACAAGTTCTTTAGCTTCAGTTTCAAAAATAACCTTACCCACTTTATGAGAAACCATGCATTCCAAACTCCAAATCAGACTAAACACTTTTATATAAGAAAGCGAAAGGATGGAAGAAAAGGACCTCCTAGTCTGAGGAAGCACTTGTCCCATGAAAATTTTCGTGGTTTTTTCCGTGGCTATAACCAATTTTTTTACTAGTTATACCTCATTTCTATGTATTCCCATAAATACGGAAATAAATTGTATTTAAAAATATGGATTCACGTCCATTCTGGGAATGAGGAATCCTACTTTTTCAAAATAATGTGGATTTATTTGTTTTTCATAAATTTCACAGAATTACGTTTTGTTCTAAAACTTATATCACATTTTTCTGAAAAATGAAGAGTTATGTTTTATTGCAAAAATTTATTAATCTGAAAATAAAATTTTATCACTTTTAATCATAATGCAATATATAGATGTCNATGTTTTATTGCAAAAATTTATTAATCTGAAAATAAAATTTTTATCACTTTTAATCATAATGCAATATATAGATGTCAAAAAAAATATAAAAACGAACAATAAATTAGTAGGCCTGGGAAAAATATTTGTTCGATTCGCTCTGATTCAATATATGTTCTGTTCGATTCCAAAAATTAGGACACCCGTAAGATTTCAAAACAAATCAAATAGTAAAATTATAGTATTCGTAAAAACTCAAACCAAATACAAATATTGTTTCTGAAAAAATCGGATATCCACTCCGACCCGAATATACATATATATGTTCGAATATATGTAAACATATACATATACATATATTAGTATATATATATATATATTAGTTTTTTCATTTTATTTTCTGAATATAACATTCTAAAAAATATATTATTGTAATTTCCATGACCTACTTGTTAATTAAAATAGGTTAAAGAATGAATAAAAAATCATTAAAATGAGAAGTTTATATTTTTATTACTTTTCAAATTTTTATCGTTTTCTTCACTAGATTAAGTTAGTTTCTTGTTTTTGTCTAAGAGAATATATATTCTTTTGTTGTTTTTATAAATTATGCATGCTTTTTAAAATATATAAAAAGATTCACTTCTGAATGTATTATTCGAAAAAATTAGCATAAAATCTGGATATCCGAGTACGATATTCGTTAATATCTGAATCGAAGCAAATTACAAAATTGAGTATCCAGTAAAAACGAAAAAAATCATAAATCATACAAAATTTCATGGTATTTGTTTCCTGCCGAGACCTACTCTTTAGATACATTAGTATCCAACTATTAAAAACATGTTAAAAAGAAAGAAATAATATTTGAATGTAGTTTCTTTGATGTAACATCTAGATGAAATATTAACCTTTCAACAAAATGTTANGAAAGAAATAATATTTGAATGTAGTTTCTTTGATGTAACATCAAGATGAAATATTAACCTTTCAACAAAATGTTATACAGTGACAAGCTGTCCTGCAATATGTTTTTGCGGATTTGGAAGAAAGGGAACTTTTTCGGTTTACATAAACTCATCATGAAGGCAATCATGTTCTTACAGATTATCAACATAATGTCCCTCATTGGGAACCTCCACCATTAGGATGGAAACATAGGAGAGGCAAAATCAGATTGGATCATAAGAGATGAAAAGGGTGTTTATTTGGGAGGAGGTCATGCTTTAGTTCGATCTTTAAATTCAAAACTAATTGATAATGAATAAATTGACTCATATTCTTTATATATTATTTATTATATCTTCCAATTACTAATGTGGGAAATTAATTCATAATACGCATTCTCGAGATGATAGTTCTTCTGGCCACAGATCTCGAAACTTTGGGCAATGATCGATGAGCCACTTGGACCGGGCTCTGATACCAAATTAGAATATATGTGCTTCCAACTAAAAATCAATTGACAATAAATGAATTAACTTATATCTATTATATTTATTTATGATCTCTTTCAACTACCAGTATGAAATACTAATCCCTAACAAATTTAAGGTCCTAAAAGTTGAAACTTCGGTGTGCATGATTGGTTCATGGACATTCGGTTTTGGGAGTCACAGTTGATCATCATGTGGTTTTCTAGTGTACAAATCGAAAAATAGTAAACCGGCAGACACCATAGCCAAGATTCGGATAAAAACAATGTTTTTTTTTGTTTTCATTTCTACCCTCCAACTTTTATAATTGATTTTTTTTTCTGGTTATAATTGATTCTTATCGCGAGGATTCACTTTCTTTTAAGTTAATAATTAGGTTAAGACAAAGGCTTTGTCAGAATTTTATTGTTATCATTAAAAAAATTAATAATTTTTTTCTTAATTAAATATATTTATTAGATTATTATTTTAACTTTTCGAAAAAATATGGATTCAAAAAAGAAAATAATTATAATATTTAAGCCAATAAAATTTTATTTAAACAACCAATATTTAAAATACTTTATAAAATATACCATTTGGTAAGATAAATAAGAAATTGTTTTGTAACATGAATAATAGTTAATAATATTATTAAATAAGAAATCCTAAATTGTAGTAATAAATTTTGGAGTTGTTTAGTATATTAAATTTTTATATTAATTCAACATAATTTATATTACTATTTTTAACAAATATTGTTTGACAACATGGATAGTAATCAATAAAAATGGTTAAATATAGTTTTTTTGTTATCAGTTTAAATATGAGATAATTAAATGAAAAAACTGAAAATTTTTGGACTCGGCATATAATATTTCTCTATTTAATATATAAGAGAGAATAATTTTTTTAAGTAAAGTTTTTAGATAACTATTGTTTGAAAACATAAATAATAATTAATAACAATAATTATATATAATTCTGTTGGTAATTTAAGATTTTTGTTGTGCTTTTAAATAAGTTAATTCTACCATATTAAAACAAAATCGATCTACCACAAAAATTTATAATGGTCAATTTCATTTAATGACTACAAAAATACTTTCTTATAATAATATTATTTCTTTATAATAATATCTACAATAATAAAATTACCAAAATTTAAAATTAAACTTATAGGATTTAATAACTACAAAAAACCGAAATAAATATCTTGTAAAATATTAACGGGAATATATTTAGAGTTGAAAAATGTAATATATTTAACATTTAATAGTTCAAATAATATTTTAAAATCTTAAATTTCAAAATCACGTAATTTGAATTCAAACCAGATATCGTTATTTTGAAACTAACATTTTGAAATTATTAAACATGTGGTGTCCCCCAAAGTTGGCCAAACGCTCAAGCTTTTCATGAAGCGAGGGAATCTCTGTCATCATGACTCTCTAATGTACCTGAAGAGTCAAAACAAAGAGTAAAGAAATTAGTAAATGAAAAGAAAGATTAGTCCCAAACGAACTCAAAGTCCTAATAGCAAATCAAGATCCCGCATCGGCAAGAACGCCAAATTGATAAGAGGATATTTTGCCTATTACACAATCACATGTAATATAGAAGAGTTTAAAATGTCGAACCAATTAAGGAGTGAATCACGTACTAGGACTATGGAGAGTTCATCTAGTCTAAGTTGAATAGGAATTTTTTTGTCACTAACAATCCTAATATAGCAATTTAATTAAAGAAAGCAAAACACAAAAGTCAACGAGATCAAAGAAAATATAATTCAAGAATTAAAGCAAGCATATGGACCAGAGAAATCAAATTAGGCAGTCCATTTCAAGCTAATGATGTTTGATTTCAACAAAATAGGTTTATCTTATGTATAGGAATCTCAATTTTAGATTAATTCATTCCCATGATAAAAGTCCTTTTATAATCGTGATTTCTAAACAATCCCTTGGAAGAAAACATAATTAAGAAGCAATTCACATAATTTCATACAATAATTTAACATTTCAAACACAATCCCTTGGAAATGAATGAAAACAACACAAATATTTTGTTTGAGAATTTCATCGAACACCTTTTAGGCATGAAATTCCCTAAGCCCATGGATAAGATGATCAAGCAAATCCAAGCACTAAACTCATAAATGTGAAGAAGATAGTATACTAAACAACCCTAAACATCAATAGCATTCTAAATCAGCTCAGATAGATCACTTTGATATTTTCTAGACATGATTTGAGAGAGAAAATAAAAGAAAGAAATGGAAATTAAAAATAGTAAATAATCAAATAGAGAAATCAAAGAGGGTAAATGCAATAGATAATCAAAAAGCTACCAAGAGTTCTTAAGAGAGAAACTATAGAGAAATTAGATCTAAAATTTTAAATACGTAAGAGAATAAAAGCTAGTGTTTTAGTTTACACTTTGGCTCCCTCTTATACTTAGTCAAATAAAACAACAAAATTAACTTGGTTTAATCTGATTTTCTTGGAAACGCGAGACTGGTACCGGCCAGACTGACCGATATTTGTGACCGGTATGAGTTGGCCATCTATGTTTGGGATGTGGATTGGTCAGTGCACCGGTGAGGCTCCTAACCGGTCTAAGCTTCCTAATGTTCCTGCTCTTCTGTCCCGGTGTGTAGCACCGGTCTGATGCGTGACCGGTATAATTACATGTGTGTCATCTTGTGGTGAACCGGTCAATGGTGCCGGTCTAGGCTGACCGGTACCTGCTTCAGGATCCGACATGCGGTTTTGCTCCAAAATCCTTCCTTCTCGATCAATTTCTTGCTTGTTTCTAACTCTGCACTTGAAATCACGAATGATATGCAAATGCAACCTAAAAGACTCTAAATGCATCCTAATCTAATGCGAAATGCATGAAAATGAATCATCAAAACCGTCAAAATCACTACATATCAGGGGTCTTGATGAAAACCAATTATCCTTCCATACACGTATCAATTTCCCATTTCCAACGACCCATTCAACCTTTCAATATTAACTGATTTGCTTCATAGATACCCTTCCACACATAACTTGTATTTATACCTCTTCTTGCTTCAAGCAATGATGAATTTCTAGAGTATTTGGATTTGAAAACTCCGGACATAAGGGTATTCGATTGGTTCAGCCATAGTTAGTGCTCAAATGACATAATCAAATGATTCATAGAAAAAATCCATGATAAAACAATTTGCATTAAAAGCTTACCATAATCATAAACATTTAAAGATAGGTTTTATGAAATTATGACAATGTTTCACAGAAAAAAGAGGTATCAATTTGCATTAAAAGCTTACCATAATCATAAACATTTAAAGATAGGTTTTATGAAACCATAATCATAAACATTTAAAGATAGGTTTTATAATCAAATGATTCATAGAAAAAATCCATGATAAAACAATTTGCATTAAAAGCTTACCATAATCATAAACATTTAAAGATAGGTTTTATGAAATTATGACAATGTTTCACAGAAAAAAGAGGTATCAATTTGCATTAAAAGCTTACCATAATCATAAACATTTAAAGATAGGTTTTATGAAACCATAATCATAAACATTTAAAGATAGGTTTTATGAAATTATGACAATGTTTCACCAAACAATTTTAATTGACCTAAATTTTTATAAAACTTTTGTTTTGACCTTACACCTTATATAATGATTATATTCCTTATAAATGGCAAAACAGCATTGGATTATCATAAAGAAAGTATTCGGTGATATTTGTGGACCATAACTCAGCGTCAATATTACAAAGTCAATCTAGTAATATCAACCAAGTGGAACCAATAGTACCAAAAAAAATAATCCTACTTAACGTTCTGCCCATTTATGCACCATAAGTCAATGTCAGCAGTACCAAGTTAACCTGGTAGTACCGACCAAGTCGAACTATGTTGAACCATGTTGAACCAGTAGTACCAAAACATAATACTACCTAACGTTCTGCCCATTTTTGCACCATAACTCAGTGTCAGTAGAACCAAGTAAACCTAGTAGTACCGACCAAGTCGAACCAAATTGAACCAGTAATACCAAAACATAATATTACCTAACGTTCTGCCCATTTTTGCATCATAACTCAGTTTCAATAGTACCAAATAAACCTAGTAGTACGACCAAGTCGAACCAAGATGATCCAGTTAAACCTATTTCTATAAGTATCAGTAGCACTAATCAAACCAAATTTCATTGGCTCTTATATTCTTGTTGTTTATAGTGGAACTAGTCAAACCAGTAATATTTCTCATCACATATCTCATTATTTAGCTTGATTCATCTAATAAAAGTCATACAATAGCAATGTAATCTACTAAAAATACATGAGCCAAATGTAATAATTCAATGAACAAACTAACTAACCTAAATTACAAATCTAGTGTGACATCATAATAATAAAAAATATCTATTATAAATTGTTATATTTTCCAAGATTTTGTGAAAATAAAATGTACCTTTTGATATTTAAATCAGTCTTGTCGAATGAAGAGAAACGAAGGAAAAAGGAGAAGAAAAATAAGAAATATAAGAAGAAGAAAAATAAGAAGAAGAAGAAAAAGAAAAATAAGAGAAGAAAAAAAAAAATAAGAAGTAGGAAAACAAGAGAATTGATTGTTGAAAAATTAATTAATTAATTTAATAGGAAGGATGTGAGTTGGCGTGAGATGTTTGAGTAATTTTAATGATTTTTTGTTTGTTTTTAATTAAATAGACAATGAAGAAAGGACCCTTTTCCAATCTTGTGATCGGTGGTCGGCGGCTTAGATAGTGTAGCCGCCGGTCTCCCCTCTCTTCTTCTTTTTTTGTTTATTCTTCCTTGCTTTTTTCCTTTCGTTGTTTTATGTCTCCGATACTTTAGGTTGAGGTTTACGGTGAGAAGTTCCGGTTTTTGGAGGGCTGGCTCCGGCGTAGCACCCGTGGGAGAGTGG
>OVAU01004361.1:0-10162 GCA_900406315.1 Biscutella laevigata subsp. laevigata | reverse complement strand
CGTCGGATATCGGTCGGAAAAGTCCAACGGATATATTCTGTTTGAATCCGTCGGAAAAACCGTCGAAATTTTCGACGGATATCCCACGGTTTCCGACGGAATCTATCCGTTACACAACGGTTGTTTTAATCGCCGGAAATCCGTTGGAATATCCTAACGACTATATTCCGTCGGAAATTCCGACGGAAGTCCGACCAATTTAAATTCGTCGGTATTTCCGACGATTTACTGACGGATTTCCGACGGAATTTAATGATTTATTTCCGTCGGAAATCCGTCGAAATTTCCAACGGATTTAAATCCGTCGGAAATTCCATCGGAAATGCAGTGTTTCTCATATTAAATAAAATTAATAATGGTTGTGATTCAAAAAAAAACTAAATTATAATAAAAAATAAATTTCGAACCAAACCAAAGAGATGAAAATTCATGACATAGACAAAATTATCTGGAAAACAATCGCCCACATGTTCGTAACTGAGCTCGTGAGTACTGAGCAACATCATGCGCGCAACTACCTAAGATTTGGTCGTGTGAACACTACTAAGCACATTCAAGAAGTCAACAAAAAATATACCACAAAGTGAACATCCGACAAATTTTCATTATTTGTTAGTTTCGTTGATACACGGGAAACGGTATATCCAAATTTTTATATTAATATTTGTAAATAATCTTGTCTGCACTGATTCTTTTACATTTTAAAAATATAAATAACACACTTAAATTGTGTAGGACAATCTAAAATTAGCTCAATGGAGCTTTATTATAAATAAAAAGAAGAAGAAACAGAAACTTAAAATTTTGTCACCAAGAAGACAATGATTTTGTATTGATACGAGAAGAGATTCAAAATTGTTTGTTTCCATTAAATAGCACACATATATATGTGAAATTACTTCGCAAGAAATTCTAATTACTTGGACTTGAAATTGTTTTTGGGCTTCTCTAACACTCCCTCGCAAACTTAGCGTTGACTAGCTAAGCTCGGAAATATAAATGTATTGGCTTGAATGAGACTAAAGAGCATGAAGCAAGATCATTGTATTGCAAATTGAAACCAATCTTCACATTAGAATAAGTACTAGTGTGAGAACTATTCAGACCAATATTTGGAGAGTATCACATGATTAACTCAGAGACAATTTTTTTTTTTGATAACCCGTGGGAGTTCTGGGCCTTGCGGCCTATAATCTCCCCCGAGGCTCGGAATCAGCCTTTGATAATACCTCGTTAAAGGCGTAAATCATTCCTCCCAAAATGATTCGAACCCGGGTGACGGTGGTGGCAAGTCGCTCACACCATTTACCACTAGGTCAAAGTAATGATGCTTGGAAAGTTTAGTTGATCTCACTCAGAGGTATTATTTTAGTCTATTTATGTCACTAAGAGTCTAAGTTTTCCATACCCATGAACTCTCCTAAGCTGCCTAATGAAGAAGATGTATCTTCTCACAATTACTAAGATCATACTTATTCTTTTCTTCTCATCTAAAACCAGCAACAAACTTCATAAGCATTTTGTTTCTCCCTTTGTCACTTTCACAAACACCTTGTGTGCATTTTAACAAACCAGCCAATCAACATAAACTTTTAGTAAATGCATCTTCATTAAACCCACATATCTTATTTCATTATACTTTCTCCATTCCAACTTATAACTCTAAACTGTAGAACTTCGAACTCTCAAAATGTTTAAGGATCGAACAACACATATTTTACTCTGTTTTTGTATTTCTCTCTGTTTCTTGTAGTACACTCAATGTATTCTCTTCAATATACTACTTAGAATTTTGTAAAGGAAAAACACACACACTTTATTAGATATACAACTGTATTTATATGTTTTACATGAGACATTTAGACTAAGAGACACGTCTTTTACAAACATAATATAGAGACACGTACACATGTACCTCTTTGTTGTAGAGACACAAACACATGTATCTCTTTATTCTAGAGACACATACACACTCACTTAGAATAATTATAATTAAAAAGTTACTTAACTATATAATATATAATCTTTATAAGATAATAAATAAGGTGAAGACTTGATCACGTCCAATACCTTGATCATGGCTTCATGGTTACGCCTAGCTCTTCTCATAGGTACTCAAACCTTGTTGTGTTTAAGGGTTTGGTTAATATGTCAGCGACTTGAAATTCTCCTGGACAATGTTCAAGTTTAATTTTCCCTTCTTGTTCAGCTTCTCGTATGAAATGATACTTGATTTTGATGTGCTTCGTTCGACGATGTTGAACCGGATTCTTTCCTATAGCAATCGCAGATTTGTTATCACACATAATCCTCGTACCTTTTCCAGTCTTGAATCCGATTTCATTCACTAGCCCTTGCAGCCATATTGCTTGGTTTGTTGCGGAGCAAATCGCAATGTACTCGGCCTCGACCGTTGATTGAGCCATTGTCTTCTGCTTGCTTGAGTTCCAACAGCGTGCACCCGATCCGATTGTGAAAACATAGCCGCTTGTGCTTTTCTTGTCTTCAACTGAACAACCCCAATCACTATAAGAAAATCCTACCAACTCTGGTTCTTCTACTCGTTTGAATTTGATCCCATATGTCAAAGTCCCTTTAACATATCTAAGAACTCGCTTGGCTTCTTGAAGGTGCTGCATTGTCGGAGATGTCATGTAACGAGATAAGTATGAGCTTGCATACATGATATCGGGTCTTGAAGTACAAAGATACAATAATCCTCCAATCATGCTTCTATACTTTGTAATATCTTCAAGTTTCTCATTTAATACTTATTTCTTTTTGTCGTGAGGAGTTAAATGTGTTGATAAACTCTTGCAGTATTGCATCCCAAATTTCTTTAAAAGCTTCTTTGCATAGTTTTCTTGTGATAAGAATATGCTTTCTTCGTTCTGAATCACTTATATGCCAAAATGTAATTTAGTTCCCCTAAATCGGTCATCTCAAACTCACTCTTCATCTCCTCTTTGAAAGATTCGATCTTCTCCATGTTACTTCCGGTGATTATGATATCATCAACATATAGACTTACCACCAAAATCTCATCCAATGTATTCTTCGCATAGAGTGCCGCATCATTTATACTTCTCTCAAAACCATTCTTGGCAAAGTAACCATCGATGCGCCCATATTATGCTTTAGGTGCTTGCTTTAAGCCATATAGTGCCTTGTAGAGTTTAAGAACTTTTCCTTCTTCTCCTTCTTCTACAAATCCTGGTGGTTGCTAAATATAAACCTCCTCTTCTAAATCTTCATTTAGGAATGCTGACTTTACGTCCATTTGAAAGACTTTCCACTTGTGTTGAGCCGCAATAACCATTAGCATTCTTATTGTATCGTGTTGTTAACTGGTGCAAAGGTTTCAAGATAATCCACACCATATTCTTGTGTGAATCCCCTAGCCACCAATCTTTTCTTGTGTTTGATTGCTTCTCCACTTGCATTAGTCTTCAATCGAAAGATCCATTTGACGCTTATGACATTTTTATCTCTTGGTCTCTCCACAACCTCCCACTTCTTATTCTTCTTGATCATTCTCAACTCTTCTATCATGGTTTATCTCCATTCCTCGTAATTCATTGCTTCCTCCAAAGCTTGTGGTTCTTCGGCCATCATAAGACACATCTCGTTTCTATGAGCCATCTCTTCAACCCCATTTGTTTGTTGCATCAAATCGTTGGATGATTTGAATCCTCTTGAACCAACTGTTGATTCTTCTTCTTCATCCGAGTTTTGAACTCCATCTTGAGTGATTATATCATTATTTCTTCCTAGTCCTTGTGAATTGATATTCTTGAGATATAATTGATTTCTTCTCTCTTCCTTGGTCATGGTTCCATGTCTTCTTCTCATCGAATATCACATCTCTTGACACTTCAATTTTTCCTTCTGTTAAAAAGAACACTTTATATCCCTTTGATTCATTGTTGTAGCCAACAAATATTTATTTTTTGGCTTTAGTGCCAAGTTTCCTTCTCTTCTCATCAGGTACGTGTATGTAGCACACACATCCAAAAATCCTTAAGTGATCAACACTTTTCTCCAATGGCTTAGATGGTAATCTATTTTGCAAATAGATTGATGTTGCAATAACCTCTGTCCAATACTTGTTTAGTCAACACCTTTCTGCGAGCATTGATCGAGCCATTTCCACAAGTGTACGATTACATCTCTTCGCAACATCGTTTTGTTGTGAAGTGTAAGGTGTTGTCACTTCACGCTGAATGCCACTTTCTTGGCATAACTTGATGTATTCTTTAGATAAGAACTCACAATCACCATCCGTTCTAAGTCTCTTGATCCGTATTTCCGATTGATTTTCCACATACGGCTTGAATATCTTGAATTTTAAAAGCACTTTGCTTTAGCTTTTCATGAAGTATACCCATGTCATCCTTGAGTAATCATCAATAAATGTTAGAAAGTACTTACTTCCATTTATTGATTCCGTTTGCATCGGACCACACACATCAGAGTGAATGAGTTATAATACATTCTTTGTATTGCTTTGAGAACTTCTTGAAAAACTCCTCCTTGATTGTTATCCTTTTTCACAAGATTCGCATACACCTTTGGTCACTTCAAAATTTGGAAAATCTTCTACACTCTTTAACTTTTGCATTGTCTCCATCTTCTCATAATTTAAGTGACTAAGACACTTCTGTCAAAGGTTTGTTTTTTTCCCTTTTCTCTTCAACTGCATCATAAGCATTTTCACTTAAGTTTGTCCAACGTATTGGAAAACTCTTGTCTTTCATCTTGATATCCAAATTTTTCTCCTATTTGGATCTTGAATCATGCATTTTTTGTCTTCAAAAGTGACTCGATATCCATTAGGTGTCATTTGTGAGACACATAAGAGATTTCTTGCAAGATCAGGTACAAGCAATACATCTTTGATGATATGTACTCCCTTGTTTGTAGAGACTTGGATGTCTCCTTTGCCTTCAGACACGACTTTATCGCCGTTTCCAATATGTATGGAGATTCTCTTGCTACGATCCAAATAGTTAAAGTGTCTTGCATCTTTAGACATATGATTGGTACATCCGCTATCTACCAACCATGTTTCTTCTCCGATTGTTGAGATCTCTTTTTCTTCAACAGCACTAAAGAGCATATGACACTCATCTTCTTTTTCATCTTCTCATTCTTCAAGACTTATATGTGCTTTTCACCTTTTCTAAGTCGACAATCTCTGGTTATGTGCCCCGACTTGTCGCACACATAACATTTTTTCTCATTGTTTGCACTCTTTTGTGAAACAAATTCATTCTTCTTTCTGAAACAATCTGCCTCATTGTGATTGTTCTTTTCGCGCACACCACACCACTTATTGGTCTTCTCATGATGTTTTTGTTTTGCTTGTTTCCTCCTTTTGAACCAAGCTTTTCTCCATATAACGCACCCTCATTGATACGATCTTCTCGGAGATTTAAACGCCTTTCATGCGCCTTCAAGGTACCTATCAATTTTATGATAGAGAGAGTTGATAGATCCTTTGTTTGTTCAAGTACTGCAACGATACTATCGAACTTTTCCGGTGCGGAGATAAGAACCTTTTGAACCACTTGGTAATTGAACTTTTCTTCTCCATGAACCCTTAGTTGATTACTTAATTAATCAACTTAGTTGTGAAATTATTTATGGATTCACCTTCTTCCATCTTCAGATTCTCATATTCTCTTCTTAAGGTCTGCAGATTTATTATCTTTACTTGTGAACTTCCTTGAAACTCCTTTTCTAAAGCGTTCCAAGCCTCTCTTGCGGTTGACGCCGGAGAAATTCTCGGGAATATCGATTCTGAAACTGCACTTTGAAGAATATGGAGAGCCATCATATCTTCCATCAATTGATCTTCTCTCTCTTTGGTTGACGCCGGTGTGTTCTCGGAAGATAAAGTTGCAGTGATTCCATTTTCAATAATTTCTTACAACTTCCTTGTCTTTAAAATGGTGATCATCTTGATTTTCCAAAACCCATATGATTCACCATGAAAGATTGGAATAACTTGTTGCATTGTTGTCTCCATAGCTCTGATACCATGTAGAACTTCGAACTCTCAAAATGTTTAAGGATCGAACAACACAGATTTTACTATGTTTTTGTATTTCAATATGTTTCTTGTAGTACACTCAATGTATTCTCTTCAATATATTACTTAGAATTTTGTAAACGAAAAACACACACACACTTTATTAGATATACAACTGTATTTATATGTTTTACATGAGACACTTAGACTAAGAGAGACATCTTTTACAAACATAATATAGAGACACATACACATGTATCTCTTTGTTGTAGAGACACAAACACATGTATCTCTTTACTGTAGAGACACATACACACCCACTTCGAATAATTATAATTAAATAGTTACTTAACTATATAATATATAATATTTATAAGATAACAAATAAGGTGAAGACTTAATCACGTCCAACATAAACTAGCCAACAAATTTCCATAACCCATATTTCTTCTCTGTCTGAATTTCTTTCTTCTTCCTCTTATACCAGTCACAACTTGTTAATGATTTACAGAAGAAATTATGTTCAGCATGAGAGAATACCTCATACTCGCACAAACACAAAATGAGAGGAAGCGTGACTACTGGATATTGTCAGCTAGGTAAAGTTGGCTCCTTTGTGAGACCTTCTGTTTCCCACTGCTCATTGAATTTCTTCCTTGATTGTTGATAAAGATATTTTTCGTCTCTATATCAATCGATGGTAGTATAAGAGGGGGATTGTCGAACCAATTTGGGATGGATTAACACACTAGAACTCTAGAGAATCTGTTTAGTCTAAGCTAATAAGAAAGGGTTGTCTGTCACTAACAATCCTATTAAGCATGAAAGAGAACAAAGCAGAAAATCAACAAAGCAGAAAATACAATGAAACTGAACAAGACTTAAAACAATATAAAATTAAGCAAAATAATAAAACTAAATAAGACTTGAAACGATAAGAAAATAAGCTTATGGACCAAGACAACGAATCAGGCAGTCAATTTCATGCAATTGATGTTCAATTCAACAATAAAACATATTCTTAGTCTAAGATCTATCCAATTTAGGCTAATCCACTCTCGTGGTAGAAACCCCTGTCCTTATCATGCAACACACACTCTCGTCGTCAGATGCATAAATAAAAAGCATTAAAGGTCTAGTCTATGCAACTACTATATGATCCTAATAAAATTTCATGGAAAGGCTTCAAATAGCAGAAGATCAGTTCATTCAGACATTTTATCAAACACTTCTCAGACAATAAAATCTCTAAGATCTATATGAGGTTAGCTAAGTCTCAAATAGCATTAAACACACCAATCAAGTGAAGATATATGAAAGATTAAGCACAAAAACATCAAAAACAATAGATCTAAGCCTTCATACCCCCTAGATCTATAAACTTAAAATGACTACTCACACATCATAGCTAAAGCATTAAATCCCATGGGGGATTTATGCCAAAGCATGATCACCAACAAAATCAAAAACTTAACAAGATAGAAACTGAAGAAAAGATGAAAAGAAACTTCAAATTGCCATTAAAAAAAAAAAAAACTAGCATTCTTTGACAATTGTTTTCACCAAAAATGAAAGAGACACAAAAATGGAACTAAACTTATGAAAACTAGGTCTAAAAGACTTAAATAGTGGCTCTCATTCAACTAAAATCGGCTGGTTTTTTTTCTTAATCGCCTAGAGTTCTTATATCATGTAGGACAATCTAAAACTAGCTTAATGGAGCTTTATTATAAGTAAAAGAAAAAGAAACATATACTTAAAACTTTGTCACCAAGAAGATAACGATTTTGTATTGTTATGAGAAGAGATTCAAAACTGTTTGTTTTCACTATATAGCACACATATATGTGAAATTATTTGGCAAGAAACCCTAATTACATGGGTTTGAAATTGTCTTTGGACTTCTCTAATAAATTGATCTAATATAATGAGAAGAAATAATTGTATTTTTTGTTTGTCAACCTAAGAAATAATTGTTCAAATTATTTCTTGAACGTTAAGACATTAAGAAAATTAGGTAATTTAAAAGGAAATTTATATGCTAGAAGGTTGTATTTTTATTTATTTTGTGACATTTGAAGATGCTAAAAAGGACACCTACCTTTCTTTTGCTCTTATCTTATCTAATTTGTGACTACAATAAAACAAAAAAGAGTGAAAGAGTAATGTGTCAAAAAAGGAAGAAGAGTGAGTCCAAAACAAAATAATGACAATAAGAAGAAAGACACAATCGCCCACAAATTCGTAACTTAGCTCGTGAGTACTGAGTAGTTAACTGACGTCATACACCTGAGTTTTTGTTAAACCCTAAAACTTAAATTCTAAATCCTAATAAATACATCCAAGAAGTTTTTCTTAAAAAAAGAACGATAAAATTTAGAATGACGTAGACTAGCGGTAAAAGCTTAGAAAAAGTGTAAATATATTTGACTTTTTCCATGCGCAACTAAATCATCTTATTCCTACACACTTTATGAGTATTCATTTGATACCCTATAGTCTCCAAAATTAATCTTGGTCTGAAGAATTTGGGAACCTCAGATTATAAAAAAACGGTAAATACATTTGCATAGTATAGTTGTAAGTAGGTATGTCCAGATCTTTTTTATTATTCGTTACGTTTTTAGCAAATAATTAATTTTATTATATGTTTTGATACGAAGATTTACACATATTCGAGAAACCGTATATTCAAATTTTATACTAGTATTTGTGAATAATCTGATCCACTTCGCTCGAGATTCTTTTACTAGTATTTTTTAATAATCCACTTCGCTCCAAAAATTTTAAACACTTTTTTTAAAAAACATAAATAACTCACCTAAGCTAATCTAATATAATAAAGAATAAATAATTGCCCAAATAGATTATTTTCCCTATGGTTGATTACTACTCTACACTCTAACTATCTACTTCTAACCAATAATACAATCCTAACTACTTATTTAGTTAATTAGCAATTCTAATTTGTTTTTTCAGACATAATTAATATGGTTAATAATGAAAATTCCCCCATTTCTGTTTTCCACATTTCAAAATCGAAACTCACTCTCCAAAACAGTTTATTGTGACAATTCCCCAACATTAACTGTTACCGATGATAACCCTCGCCGTAGTTCATTTTCCAAGAGGTAATTTTCCATTTCAACATCGTCGAAATGAGTGTAAATTTTTGGTTTACTTGGATGTTTGTTTGGTTGATTTCTTAGGTTTTTTAGACATTTTTCTGTTTTGTAACTTTTGATATTTGGACTGTGATTTCTCTGATAATAGTTACATTCTTAGTTTAGGGCGTTCTTCGTTAGTTTTCATACTAATTTTCGGAAAGTCTTTTTTTTTATAACAGTTACTCTCGTTTTTTTCTAAAAAATGTCTAATTGTCAAAGAAAAATATCTAATTACCAAAGATAATTGTGAAAGTATCTATTTCGCAAATTGAATTTTGAAAAGTTTCAAAGTGGACAGTTCAATCAGTGAAAAGTAACATAATTAAGAAAGTAAATCGTTAAAAATCTAAATTTTGCTTTTCAATAATTATTTTGTATTTATTTTTATATAACTCATACATATATTTTAATTATATTGTCTCGAAAGTAGATAATATAAATTATAATAATATTTATTAGAGTATTATACTTATAAATTAAAATAAATAAAAATTAATATAATATATATGACTATCTTCAAGTGGAAGCGAATATCCAGATTTTTTAAAAAGTGATATTTGTATTTGTTTTTATTTTGAAAAATATTATATTTTAACTATTTAATTTATTCAAAAAATTTACGGTTTTCCAATTTTTTTAAATGAAGTAAAAATGGATAACTAATAGAAACAGATCTAGCAAATATTTTGTCAAAGCCTAGCTATTATTATAAAATATAATAAAATATTTATGTTTTGGATGGGGAGACAAAATAAAGATTTTCCCAAACTTTTTGGTGATGAGAGAAATAATGAATTTGTGATTATATGATTGTGATTTTGATTGATGTTTACAAAGCTTACAACATTCCTATTTATAGGTGAAAAAGAATGAAGAGAGTATGACACCTCATTGACTAGGTGTAACATCAAAACAAGATGAGTGTCTTGTAAAGTGACACTTATAAAGGTAAAATGACACA
>OVAU01004359.1:0-10162 GCA_900406315.1 Biscutella laevigata subsp. laevigata | reverse complement strand
TTTATTTTTGTACTTTTTTGAAGTTGAAATCTTTTTAGAATCCATTTATAATTTTTAATGAATTAAAATGAGTTACTTTTATTACTATTTATATGTTTTACTCACGTAACTCTTTACATACTTTATATGATTAATTTATTAAGATATGATAACTCATTGTTAATAGTAATGTAAAAAAATTTAAAATTGTTGTTGAGTTTTGACAAAACTATAATAATTAGGTTAACAGAATTAAAAAATAAATATGAAATAAGGTGACTTCTATTAATCTTCCATTTAATCAATACAACTATTAAAAATAATAAAGAAAGTAGATAAATAAAAATATTAAACTTTATGATTTTAGTAAAAATAAAATTCTAGGAAATTATGAATTTAAAAAAAATCTATAAATTAATATTTATTAACTTATACTACAAATTAATAAATATTAATTTATCAACTAATTAATACCTCTCTAAATTAATAATTTTTCATAGTCCCACCGTTATTAATTTAGAGAGGTTTTACTATATTAATTTATATATGTAGTTGGAAACAAATAAACATTGACTTGGTTGTTTTTTTTCCAGATATATATATATATATATATATTTTTGTATGTGGATGCCAATAGCCTATGAATTCACATTGGAACTTTTTTTTGCCAATTTATTTGGTTAATGCTCATATGATGAAAAATTGAAAATCGTTTTGATATTTTTCTTTTCACAAAACTAAATTGTTATCATTTTGTTCATAACTAAATAAGAATAACATTACCAATATAAGTAATATCAAACAATTTTTCTTATAACATCTTTTATTAATTAAATTAATAAAAAGAACAATTGTCTGCAATTAAAATAGAGAACATGAAATGGGGAGGGGAATCATAAAATAAAAAACTATCACGTGAAGAGATCTGAGCTTTGGCCAACGCATCAACAATGGAGTTCGATTCTCTTCTGGACCAGGTAAAATCAATTTCCATGAACTTTTTCTTCCAATATCTGAAATCTTTGAACCAATTTTGGAGCAAAAAATGATGGGCTTTCTCTTCTATTATAGCCAATAATTCTTTGGAATCAGTCTCGAAAATGATCTTACGGAAGCCTTTGACCCAGCAATTTTGCATAGCGATAATGAGAGCTTGAATTTCAGACTCAAGAGCACTCCCGGTTCTCCCTCCCATCGTTTGCCCTGCACCCCTGAAGGTCCCCAAGCTGTCTCTTACAATCCAACCAGCAATGGCTTTTAACCTAGAAAAGACAAAGGTTCCGTCAATGTTACACTTTAGCCAATCAGATCTTGGTTTTTTCCATTCATATAAATTCTCATTGATTGAAAACGTTTGGGATTGAGAATGGTTTGTCTGAGTTCCAGGAGTCAAAACCGAATGCCATTCTAGCGCATCACTCTTTGCAAGGTCCAAGGTGGAACTCCAAGCAATCGCTCGATGTTGAAAAATCAAGAGATTCCTCGATTTCCATATCCTCCATATAATCCAAAATTGAAGATTATTGAAATGGGATAGCGCTGGGTTGGAATCAAACTTGAAGCATTCCTCCAATTTATTCTCAAAGGTTGAATTACTATCCAAAATTCTGAGATTGGGAATATTTGAAGCTCTCCACAAAGCTTGAGCGTGATCACAATTGAAGAAAAGGTGAAGTTCCGTCTCCTCATCAATGCAACAACGTTTGCAGGTACTGTCATTTGTTATGTGTCTTCTTTGAAGATTTAATCCCACACTTAAGGTATTAGATAACATATTCTAGAGGAAATGTTTGATTTTAGGAGGAACATTCAGCTTCCAAATCGATGTTTTCATATTAGAATTCCCACCTGGAGCAGTAATTGTGGATCTGAGAGGGTTTTGGCTTGCTAACCAGTACCCTGATTTCACAGAGTAGATCCCGTTTCTATTGTAATGCCATCCAATTTTATCCTCATTTGCTCTTGTACAAACTTTCAAAGATAAAATTATATCTGCATCTTCCGAGATCAATTCATTTCTTATTTTAATAGCATTCCAATCTGATTTCGAATCATTAAACCAATCACTAACAACACTTTCTGTAATGGGATGAATTAGAGGACAAGGAGGTCTAAGGGGATTGGTCGGCATCCAAGCATCTTTCCAGAAATTAACAGTATTACCATGACCAATATTATAACAGATGCCTTTTTTGATTAGATCTCTGCCGATCAAAATAGAGCGCCAGATGAATGAGGGTTGAATACCTTGCTTCGCATTGATGATATCAGTATTAGGGAAATACCGACTTTTTATGAGCTTGACATTAGAGAATTTGGAAATTAAATTATTCTCCAAGCTTGTTTAGTTAGTAAAGCATTGAAAAGTTCTATGTCTTTAAAACCTAACCCACCTTCTTTTTTAGTTAAACATAATCGATTCCACTTGCTCCAATGAATTTTCTTATGGGTGTCATTAGATCCCCACCAAAATTTTGATATAAACGCACATATTCCTTTGGGCAATTTGAAGACGTTTATCGAATATACCGGCATTGCAAGAGCAATTGATTTTAGAAGTATTTTTTGACCACCACGGGATAAAAATTGTTTACTCAAGCCCAACATTTTCTCTTTGACTTTCTCTACTATATATTGAAATAACTCAAATTTTTTCCTGAAAGTTTGCTCCGGAAGACCCAAATATTTATCCTCACCACCATCGTTATGGATTCCCAGCATATTTCTCAGGCGCGTTTTGAGATTATGATTAACTCTTGACCCAAAAGTTATTGAAGATTTCCGAAGATTAATAGATTGCCTAGAAGCTTTCTCATAATCTGAGAAAACCTTTTTAATTCTTCTACAGTTGTGCATATTTGCAGCTATGAAAAATAGAGAATCATCCACGAACAGAAGATGATTTATTAATAAACCAGAGTTAGTTAGACGAATTCCTTTCATTGTGTTCTCAGATAATTCTCTCGTCATCATATGAGACAGTGCCTCGGCACAAATGATGAAAAGGTAAGGAGATAACAGATCTCCTTGTCTAATTCCTTTGGACGGTTGAATAAACCCGTGAGGAGAACCATTGATCAAGACCGAGAATGTAACAGATGAGACACAACTCATTATCCAGTTTATCCATGTCGGAGCAAAGCCCATGTATTCCATCGATTTCTTTAAAAATTCCCAGTTGACTTTATCATAGGCCTTCGTAATGTCCGTTTTAATTGACATATAAAACTTAGATTGACGTTTTCGAGTTCTAAGGGAATGAAGGATCTCGTGAGCAATAATAATATTATCCGTGATCATTTGCCCAGGAATGAAAGCAGCTTGGTTATGAGATATAATATCATCTAAATGCCCTTGCAGCCGAAAAACCAAAATTTTTGAGATGATTTTGTAGAAAACGTTACAAAGGGCTATAGGTCTGAAATCAGACATATTACTAGGAGGATGATTTTTTGGGATCAAACACAGATTTGTGTGATTAAAAGAAGGATTCATGAACCCATTATCGAAGAATTTTTTAACCTCCATTGTAATATTTGCACCAAATTCACTCCAAAACTTTTGATAGAATTCTCCAGAAAAACCATCAGGACCTGGAGCTCCGAATGGTTTAATGCTAAAGACTGCACATTTGATTTCTTCTGTTGTTACTGTCGCAGTCAGACTTGAATTAACATCAGCAGAAACCTTTGGCAAGAAGTCGCGAAAAACACTATCCGAAGCATTTATATCATAAGGAGAAGCAGCGAATACGTTTTGAAAATAATCTGTAGCAATTTGGCCTATACTTGAATCATCTCTATGAGTAACACCATGAGAATCAGTTATTGATGAAATAGTATTTCAAGATCTTCGCGTTTTAGTACAAACATGAAAGAAACGGGTGTTTCTATCTCCTAACCGAAGCCACTCATTACGACTTTTATTTTTCCAGAATCTCTCTTCGTCAATATAAACAACGTTTAGATCACAACGAAGCTTCTAAACAACGAAGCTTATGAATCTCTTCTAGTGATAATGAACCATTGGAAATTCCATAATCTAGCTGATTTCTAATATCAACAATTTGAACTGTTGAATTATGACGATGAGTACGTTTCCACAAGGCTAGTTCCTTTATGCAATTATGCAGCCGATTATACAGAGGACCATCATTAGAATTGTTTGAACCAAAACAATTCCAACCTTTTAAAACTGAATCTCTAAAACCTTCTTTGCCTAAAAATCTTCCATCAAACATGAAGCAACCTCTTCTTACCTCCATATCTGAAGATATATGGGTAATTAGTGGACGATGATCAGAAGTACCAAGCTCAAGAAATTCAGATTTTGAAGCAGGGAAAAGATTGATCCAATTGCTATTTGCAAAATTCCGTTCCAAACAACATGAGATCAAATGAGAACCTCTTTTACCAGACCAAGAAAATTTATTTCCAGAGTATGGAAGATCCATGAAATCACACATTGAGATCATTCTTCTAAAATTAGCAAATGATGATTCAGGTCTCCGCCGTCCACCTAGTTTTTTCCGAATTGTCTCTGATTTCATTGAAATCACCAACAGCGATCCAAGCCTTTGCCAGATATGATTTCTATGATAAGGAATTGGATGACCGTACACAAAGGAGTAATAAAAGCTAATTTCATTGCAAATCACAGACCAGTCTACAATATTCTGGGAATAAGAAAGAACAGAGAGATTAATATTAGACTTCCACATGATCACAAGACCACCACTAAGACCACCAGAGGAAACGATAAAGTAGTTACAAAATCCTAAAGGAGCACAAATGTCTCGAACGTGGTCGTCTTGCTGCTTAGTTTCAGAGATGCAAATGATGTCCAAACGAAATTTTTTTGAAATCTCTTTTAGGCGACGAACTGTCAAAGCATTACCCAACCCTTGACAATTCCAAGCAGCTGTCCTCATGATTCGAATGGTAGATGAGAAAGATGAGATAACAATGACAATTAAAAAAGAGCAGCTACGCAGGACACAATAGATCAGAGAAAAGAAAAACTAGAGGAAATGAAAAAACTTTCGCATAAGATGAGAAAAGCCAAGATCATCACGATTCCTTATATGGAACGTGGAGATAGAATCATGTGCCTGAGATATACTCGGGATCACGATAAATTAAACTGAGAATTGACCGGACGATGGATAACCACACCGGAGATATAACTGTCAACAATCGCTTAATCGTCGCACAATCGCTTTTTCGTAATATCAAACAATTTATTTTGAATATTTCTCGTCAGATTATTTGCCATTTTGTTGTCATCTCATAGAATTTATCAAACCGTGTATTCCATGCACATGGTCCAAAAATCGTTGAACTTATCAAAAAATTGGTGAGATCATAACCAATGATCCGAGTTTGTAATTATTTGTGTTACTTTCTTTCCATTAAATCTACTAGGGGTCACCCCGCGCTACGCGCGGGTATTTATTATAAAATTTGTTATATTTGAGACATGTTAGAAATTTGTAATTTTTGAATATTTGTCAAAGTTCTAATGTTGAGTAATAATGTTTTGGATAGTTTTATTATATTTTATACCAAATTATTTAATGAAAATTTTGTTTGTGTTAATGATGTATATTATTTTGTAATTGTAAGATTATTACATATGTTAGTTTCTAAATATGTTAAAACAAAAGGTTTTTCATTGATAAGTGAAATGCACAATTATGTAAGTTTTTAAATCTAACTGAGTTTAGTTTGTAATGCTTAAAAGATTATATACGGATGGAAAATATTATTAACTAAACAATAACATGAATTTGAAAATAATTATTAAAATTAGATAATCATGAGAGACTATAAATAGTTGATATAATAAAATCATTCCACACTAACCCGCACGATTATTTTCAATAAAATTTCTTTTAATTCTTGTTTTAATCGCTTCAATTTCGTTAAAAAATTAATTCAAAATCTAAATATATAAAACATTCATATCTTATTTGTGTGAAATGAGTCCTTTTTGGGTTGTGGACACATACAACTTTAGGAAAAACCATAAAATTTATTATATTGCGTAAACATAAAACATAAAAAAGATCAACATAAAAAAGATCAAGAGTAATTTTGCACAGCGCAGCACGATCATAATACCGTGATGAGTAACAGTCATGATAAATGCAGTTAATAAGAAATATTTATAAAAATAAATTACTGGGGTACGTAACGGAAGAATTACATTTACATGAAGACAGACAAAAATTTTAAACTCGTATTAACTGTAGCCCAAGAGCTTGTAGCCCAGAGAATACAAATCCAGTAGCGTCCAGAAGATATAGTAGCTGGTAAGTGAACGATAATCCTGCACAGCGCAGCACGATCAGACCAGAAAAGTACCCACCTACGGGTCAAGTTACTAACCTCCGAATTTGAAACTCTAGGCATTAAGCTAATCAGGATATACTACGAACTGCTCCTAGTTGTCATAAAGAATCATCAGGTACTCAACAGACAGAAATGGCCATGATCTACATAACTCCACAATTACCTTCACGTGATGCATGTATCCAAGGATAGGAGACAGGTATTCTTACTGGAGTCTCTTGAAACAATTGAGTTCTCCCCTGTGAAGGAGGCAGCTCCATCAAATCCTTGATCCTCTGCTCCCCATAAACTCTCCCGAAGCCTAGCTTCCCTTTCTTTGTTGTATATAGCATGCAATTTAGACTTGGAATACCGTAGCACGACCTACAAAAGACATTCGTCAGAGGAGCACGAAACATAAAGGAATTTAACAAAGAGCCATTGACAAATCTTTTCCATTTAGGATAGAGTCAGTACCAGAAACACAACATAAAGGAATCTCTGGCGGTTTTCTAAACCGGAATGTTGAACTTCTTCTGCGGGATTCTTTGTAGAACTGTTTATCCTCAATTTCAATCTCACTGATTTCCTCCTCAATCCATACAATGATCCAGCAAACGAAGCATCTGAAACAATACATGAAAAGAAGGTGACATTAAAAGTTTTGTATATGTGTGGATGTTTATATATATTGGTTTTTATGTCATGCTATCATAATACTATCAATACGAAATTTAGTATCTTATGGTTTTGCAGTGTACATATATAGATATGAGGTTAAATTTATTAAATATTTTTATATGACATTTTATTTAATGTATATATTTCTCCATCTAATATAAAATCATAATTATTTTATTTTATTTATTTCACCAAAACTATTGTTTATCCTTTCACTTTTATCCCTCTACTTGAGTGTTGAACCACCCTTCTCGTTTCTAATAACATAAACCTTACTCTCTGTGTTTCTCCATCTCCTTGGCAGCCTCCCTCTCCTCTGCAACTTTCTTTTCCTCCTCGGTCTCATCACCAAACAAATCAATGTCATCATCACCATCAGCTGCAGGTGCCTGTTGACAATGGATGAGGATGTATAACCTAGCCAAACTATTATAGTTCCTCTACTAAACACAGCTCGTGGTTCCCTGAGATACTATAATGACTAAAACAACTTAGAGAATGGCAGCACTATTGAATTGTTTAATATTCGAACATTAATCAAGCTTGCAATTAAAGGTACCTCAGCCTGAGCAGCTTGAGCAAGAGCAATCTAGATTCACACCAACAGCTTTTCCGGCAAAACTGCAACAGTTAAAACTCATCATGAGTGTGTTGCATTTCGAATTGTTTATTGTAAACAATGTTTGAGAAAGCGCCTCGAAATCCATATAAGCAGCTAGTTTACTGTAAAAATTGTTTCACACTGAATCATTTAGCTCTTGACAAAAACTCTAGGTACATATGCATATGTTCAAAAACATAGAATGAAGCAAATGAATGACAGACAAAGTGATTCTTTCACAAAGTTGTTTATGCGGCATCAACCATCTTTCTATACACTGCACAGGGAAACAAACGAGACATAAGAAACTCATAGAGGAACTCACAAGATCAATATAAAATCGTTATATGTATTCTTGTCTTTTTCTTTTTACCTTGGTTGCTCTAGAGCTGAGCTACTTGAGTGTTCAACGGAGCTGATGTTGGGTTCTGACCGACATTAAAACGTAAAACACAAACTCAAATATGATAGTACATCTATACTAATAAAAGGGACTACAACAAAACCAAAGCAAACAACACACTAATGTTCAATTCCATACACAGATAACATTTGAAAACAGTAAAACAATATAGGCGAATGTATAACCTTGAAGAGAATGTGTATGGCTTTTTAGTATATTCCTCCTCTGGTTTCAGGTCTTATGGTTGAATTAAGAAAGAAACACAACTTCCGTTGCAAGATTCTTGCATCAAGAATCTCAAATCTGAATCAAGGAAGAGGGAGATTTCATTTTGATTGAGTATTATATCCTAAGACAATTTACAAAATTTAAAATATTTAGTCAGGTTTATTTATTCAGCTCGAGTTATTCTCACCACTTTCAGTTTCAAGCTTCTTGACCCGTAGACACAGTCTTTGCTGGTGATGATGTAGCTTCCAGAGACCATTTCCCAATATAACAGCTGAGTATATTCCATGAGTGATGATAGGAGCAAGAAGATTGTTTGTCTGCAATAGTTTCAGGTTAATTACAACAATCTTACTTCACCAAAAAATGCATGAGAAGAGAATAAGTAAGACCTGAATCCATTCAAAGCCGAAGTATAGACCCAAAAGCCCTTCAAAAAGTGGAGAGTAGATTTTCTTCATTTGTGTTCGCTCGTACCATGCTGAAAAAAGGAACATGAGAATCCTCAAGTGGTGACTGTAAAACATATCTAAAGCCTTATGGATTAGTGAGTTTAAGAACCTGAAAACAACTTCTTAAGCTCATCACGGGCAGAGCGAGTTTTCAAGACCGGTGGCATTATATAAGTCGGATCTAACAGAAATAAAGAGACAATATTCGTTAAGAAGGTTTTATTGTAACACAGATTAGGGTTTTAAGAATAGACAGAAACCTTTAGGAAAAGCAGCGATGTAATAGAGAGAACCAGTGAGCGCAGCTGTAATAGTGGCTGCAAAAGCTTGAGCAAACGGTACAAGTATATGCTACTGTTACCCGAATCCAGAATCCAAAATCCAAAACAAGCAGCTCCCCATCAAGCGGATGAAATCTTCTCAAATTAACCATTGATCTTATGGGGAAAAATCGAACTTGTTTTCGTAGTGGTTTCGTAGTTGAAGAAAGTAAAAAGAGGATCCGGAATCGGGAAGGTTCTGGAGCAAAGGAAGCGAGGAGGAGCTGGCTGAGGTGGCAGTCACACAGAAGCTGAGGTGGACACCCTCAGAAGCCCCAATCTATTCTCTTTATTAGTATAGATTGCAAATGTCGACATTTTAATTTAACGATATTAAACATACAATTTATTTTCCATATAATATAAACTTACATTTCGACGTGGAGTGAAAAATGATATCTTCTCAAGATTTTTTTTTTTTAAATTGTAAGTTACTAATGCTTATTTTAGCTTCCATAATTTTATTAACTACTCAATTATCTAATTTAATTTTCAAATTTTTTTTTTCTAATAACAATTTCGTATAAATTATTAAATTTTGTGATTTACATTATATAGCAAATATATTTCGATTAGAGAAAAAACAAATATATCTCAATTTCTTTTACTATTTTTTTTAAATTACTCTAATTTCAAATTTGTGTATATATAAATTGATAATTAAACAGAATAAGATTATATTTTCCCCCGAAATTGCTATTAACTTTGAGTAATTGATGAAAAAATATCGTAATTTTGGTAAATATCAATTTAAAATATTTTTGGACTTCTGATATTACTTTTTACGAAGAAGTAATTTAACTAAAACCTCAAATTAATTAATTATTAGAGTTGTACCCGTGCAATGCACGGCTGATTTTTATTTTGTAATTAACATTAATAATTTATACTTTACATTATAAAAATAATAATATATCATTTTAAGTTATACATGATTTTTTGTTTGGTTTTAAAATTTATGTAAGAAATTAAGTAATATTTAATTAGTTAAAATATTGTTAGGACTGATTTTAGATTTTAAATAGTGTTAGATTTAATGTAGGTAAATTATTAAATGAATGATGCTAAAATTTCAAGATAACATTTTAAAATTATATATTGAAGTAATTTTTATTACAACTAAATATAAATTTAATGCATTTTGAAAAATAATTTACACTGCACTT
>OVAU01004358.1:0-10164 GCA_900406315.1 Biscutella laevigata subsp. laevigata | reverse complement strand
ATATTGGTGTTTTCAGTTTTAAGAAATAATTTTTTTAATGATCTATACAATTAAAACAAAAAGCTTGTGCTATAGAAATTGAAGAAAGAGACATAGAGACTTTGAGGAGTTAACTCTGTGCGGAAGACGACTACACGCGATAAGAGTCAAAGATTGGATAGCAAAGAAAATGATGTAAACACCCCACGTTCTCGAATCGGGGAAGGTGGCAGATGATGTAAATAACTGAGTAAAGTGATGGTAAAGTGATATCGTGCTTTCTCCACTCAGTTTTACTTGTAATATTCTTTCTCTCTCTTTTCGTCTTCCTCGTGGCGTGATTCCTTGTTATAAAATTAGCCAGCTGATTCTGCAAGTCTGGGTTCTTAATCAATCCTCTGTCTCTCTCCGACATGAATCTTGTTCCTACTCGCGAGGTAATTTCTTTGTCCTTTATCCTCTTCTACGTTTTTCCCTTCTTCTGATGCTGGCGTTCAATTTTTTGCGTAGCGTTCGGTGATATAAATCCCTATATACTAAAACGATGAAGAGACTAAGATCCAGCGACGACCTTGATTCCTACAATGATAAAAATGTCGACGAAGAACCTCTCAACTCCGACCGCCCGGCTTCTTTTTCCCACCGTGGTTTCTTCCACAAATCCTTCTCGGGCAACAGTTTTTCTCGCAACCGTGATCGCCAGCAATTCACGTCCGGGGACGATGCGCGTAGGCGGTACAACCGTGACTTCGATCATCGAAGGAAAGAGCCGGATGTCCGTTTTAGAGAGGACAGTCGCAAGCTATATCGATCTGAGAGCGCTTGTTTTTCAAGGAGGGCTTTTCCAAAGGGTTTTCGTTCTGAGAGGGAGAGGCCCCAAAGGGATGCTAGTGTTTCTTCCTGGAGGAGGTTTGGTTGTGCAGGGAATGACTTTGGCTGGGAAGACCGAGAAAGAGGAGGTATTAATCTGAGATCAAGGGATGGAGAGAGGGAAAAGAGTGTCAAGTCCCCTACTTGGTCGAGAGACTCAGGTAACGGGCAATCAAAATTTAAAGTTGATTCCCGAAATTCCCGCTCTAGATCCAAATCTCTAGCTTCTCCAACATGGTCCAAAGATTCTGGGAGTGAACAATCCAAGAGTGTTGGTAATGTTGTGAAGAAATGCGAGGAGGAAGTGCAGCGTAAGAGCAGTAGAACAAGTAGCGAGATGGAGGAAGGAGAGATGGAGGAAGGAGAGCTGGAGCCAGAGCCTCAACTAGAGGTCGCGTCCCAGCTTGCTCATACCACATATGACAGTAAGAAACCTTCCTGTGTTGTTGATGATCATAAGAACCCAATGATCGATTGTACCTTCCAGGAGATTAAAAATAACTCTGAGTTTGATGATAACTTAAGAAAAGTTGAAACTGGAAGCAACAGGAAAGTCGGTTATGAGGCTAGTGATAGGGAAATGAAAATGGCTGAAAGCATGGCGGATAAGAAAAGTGTCGAGGAAGGGGAAAATATGCCTGAGCATGCGACTGAGAGCATGTGTGCTACTCAAAATAACGTGAATGACACTTCTTTAACTATAGCTAGTGAACACGAGCTTAAAGATGACAGAGATGCTATTGGCGTCAATGACATTTCAGATATGGTCGATGATAAAGGTAATAAAAAAGAGGAATACAAGGAGAACCATGAAGTGGAGTTGGGAGAAAGTCCTTATCCACATGTTCCTGAGCGGTTTCAGGCAAAAGAGCTCAAGCAAGTGAAGTGTAGTGATGGTGATGCCAACAAAGAGGAAGTTGATCCTCCGAAATATGTCAACGAAAATGCTCTAGGAGATAGATCGCCCACAAAATACGTAAGCATTGTATCGGATAGCTCTGTCCACAAATGGGAGGATAATGGCAAAAAATTTGATGCCCCACTTACTCATTTACTTGGAAATGCTCTCCTCTCTGAAGGAAAGTCTGAAGGTCTTACTGACAGGGATAAAGATGAAGTAGATAACTTCGGAGGACCTAGTATCAGAGGGTTTGAGTTGTTCTCTAGTTCTCCAGTTAGAAAAACAAGTAAAACTGAGCAGTCAGATGTCAATAAGCCAAAGGATGAGAAATTGTTGTTAGAACCACTGGATCTGTCACTTAGCCTGCCAGATGCATTGTTGCCAATCGGTGGCCAGGATACTAATCAACCTCTTGGTTCACCAGTCCATTCTGCAAGTGTTAGATCTTTGGCAGACACGTTTTGTACCAATTCCGATAGTTTCACCATGTCAATGACTTTTTCTGGTTCTCGTTCCCTTACTCACAATCCAAGTTGTTCATTAAATCACAATATTGGAGATAATGAGCAGTCGGTTCATAGCCGACCTATATTTCAGGGTATAGATTGGCAGGCGTTGTCTCATAATGATTCAAGGTACAATGAAAATACAGTCTATCAAAACCTGATGGAAAATGGAAATGGTTCAGGTCAACCTCAAGCAATGAAAGACATTTTGATTTCGGGCCAAGCTGATGAAGAGCATCTTAAATTGTCTGATGGGGGCTCTAAGGGAGCCAATAGACTTGAGAAACAGTTTAGTTTCCAGAAAAGTGTCGATGTTAGATCAGCATGTCCAAGAACGGGCTCTCTTGATAATGGTTCAAAGTATAATGTTGAGAAGAAAAGAGCCAAGGAAGCTGGTGGGGATAATTTTGTTGAAATGGTCATCAAATACATTCTCTCTGATTCTATGCATGTGATGACCAAGAGATTTCATGAGATGCCCATTCGATACATAAATAGTCTGAAGGAAAACATCCGACAGATGATGGTGAACATGGACAAAAATGTACAACTTACCACTTTTCAAGATGTTTTGCAGAACAGGACTGATATAACACTGGATTTGCTTACAAAATCTCATCGTGCTCAGTTGGAGATCTTGGTCGCACTGAAAGTTGGACGTCCTGATTTCCTTCAGTTGGACAACAACATCCCTTCTTCCCATTTAGCTGAGATCTACATGAACATGAGATGCAAAAATCTTTCTTGTAGGGTTGTGGTGCCTATGGATGAATGCGATTGCAGGGTTTGTTCAAGGAAGGATGGATTTTGTAGTGCTTGCATGTGTCTTGTGTGCTCAAATTTTGATATGGCATCAAACACCTGTAGCTGGGTTGGGTGTGATGTTTGTATTCACTGGTGCCACACAGATTGTGGGATACGAGAATCTTACATCCGGAATGGGACCACTGCTTCTGGTGGTCCAGGAAAGACCGAGATGCAATTCCACTGCGTCGCCTGTAACCATCTCTCGGAGATGTATGGCTTTGTCAAAGAGGTGTTTCTGAATTTTGCCAAGGAATGGAAATTTGAGCGATTTTGCAAGGAACTGGAGTATGTCAATAAGATATTTTCATCAAGCAAAGACTCTAGAGGAAAACAAATGAGACATGCTGCTGATGCGATGCTGGCAAGTTTGAAAAGTAAATTGATAGACATTCCTGAAGCTTGCAACCAGATATTGGATTTCATTTCAGGTGCGTGAAATTTGGTAGATTGTGAGCTTTACCTATTTTTGTATATAGCATTATGTATTGCTTTTATATAGATGATATACACTGTGTGCATGTGAACACATATTAGTTAAATTCTTCTGATACCTGCACCATAGATATTCCTTGCAAAAATGGACTCAGCTGATCATCACTCCGTCAATGATTTGCTTGGTGATTACAGACTGTGATTCCTCCACTCCTGGTGAAACTTGTGCACCGTCGAGATGTGAACATCCAAAACAGAGGCATGAGAGGGGAAGCCCTGATCATGACATGGCGTGGCTGAGATCGGTGTGCTTAGATAAACCGCATCATCAGCTGAAAAGGTCAGCAAGCATAGTTGATGTGTTCCATAGAGAGAGACAAACTGAAATAGGTGGAGTGGAGACATGTTTGAAGAGGGGATCCCCAAAGGAACCTCGTTTCGAAGAACTAGAGAGCATCGTAAGGATGAAGCAAGCAGAGGCAGAGATGTTCCAAGAGCGGGCAGATAATGCAAGAAGAGAAGCAGAGGAGTTGAAACGAATAGCAGTAGCAAAGAAGGAGAAGATTGAGGAAGAGTTTAAGAGAAGAATGGGGAAGCTGAATATAGAAGAGGCAGAGGATAGGAGGAGAAGGAGGCACGAGGAAATGGAGGCAATGCAGAGAGGGCAGAGAGAGTTTTATGAAATGAAGATGAGAATGGAGGAAGAGATGAGAGGGCTTCTCACCAAAATGCAAGTGACGAAGCAGAGTCTGGCCTTGTAATATTTGTAGTAGTAGTAGTAGTATTAGCATGTATTGTACACACAAACTGGCTCAAACTCATCCTCATATGTAATCTAAAGATTAGTGTTGAGATCGTTTGTTAGAGAGCATTACGAGTTCTGTGTCCCAAGCAACAACCTGTACAAGTAAATGGCCATCATAATAAAATCTGCCAAAACACAACCCTCCTCAAGTCCATTTCCTCATTATGTCTAATATTCATCGACAAATGCATGATTGCTATGGTCAGTGATGCAAATTAAGCTTCCGTATTGTTTCCTCTATGCAGTTAGAAACAGAAAACAAGGGTAATGAGGAACAATCATTGCAAAATCAAGAATCTGATGTGGTTTGAATGATGTCAAGGTTCATCAGTTCTTGGTATGCATCTTTCTTTACATCCTAAAGATGATGGTAAAGAGATAAGTTGCTTTAAGGTTGTGGAGAGCAGAACAGATATTAACATTCAAAATATGGAACAGATAAAGAATAAATGGAAGGACAAAAGCTAAAAAGGAGAAAAAATACAATCTGAAATAGAATAATTTAGTAACGAGAGGTGTCAGGGAGAGGAGTGTCATTGAGGAAGTGAATGAAGAGCGAAAGAGAGCGTTTTGGCTGGTAGCTAGGAACTTGATGACCAGCACCTCTCACTGTGGCAAATGTCAAATTCCCTTTGTACTCCTCCGTATATCCTCCCACCTCTCCCCCGAAGTACCACGGATGCCAAGCCGTTTTGGCCGTAAGATTCATCTTCTTGAGCGAGTATTTGGTGGATGTAACCGGAATTCTCCCGTCTGTATCTCCACTGAACACCCAGACGCGGATGCCTTGACCCATGAGTTCCTTGATGAGAGGAATCACTGTGGTGGGACTGTCGTTCCACTTCTTTATCACACTGCTGCACGGCTCCCATTCGTAAGGCAGCTTTGTAGCGTTTGCGTGCAAAGCTGCTTGGACATCCCGTCTATTCAGATAGGCCTGCACGTAATGATCACTACAAGGATCAAACTCCTTTATTGTGGTTCCTCTTTTGGGCCTACGAGTGAGCGTTGAATTGAGACACAACGGCGCATATATGTTGTATATGTCCAGGTAATATGTATTCATATCGATTTGGTCTGACACCACCGCACACTCTTCCGTCATCACACTCGCAGACTCTGTCTTGAGATCACAGCTATTCTTGAGTCTAACTAAAGAATCTTCTGAGATCAACGCGTGACTCTCGAAAAAGTCGTACATGCCCATCAGGTCAGTCTCGTCATTAATCACCGCATTTCCTATCAAAATGCCTTTAAGATTGAGGAAGCTCGGTCGATGGAGAAGGATTGTATGAGCAAGTTGGGGAACATAGTGACCGGCATAGCTCTCTCCTGCGATGTATAACTCCCTACCTTTGTACTCAGGGAATCTCTCCAGCCATTCCATCAAGAAGATGTAGTTATCAGCTGCTGTGTTCATGTCTCCATGCTTCTCTAGATCTGACGTCGTGTTGGTGTACGAGAATCCCACTCCCGCTGGTGATTCTAAGAACAAGACGTTTGCAGCTACACGACACAAAGAATACATTTAGTTACTCTTCTTAATCACAAGGAACTTTTAACAAGAAAATAGGTACCATTGTTCCATGAATATCGGTTTCTAAAAAGAGTTTTTCCATCGCTGTGAACTCTAAACGGCCCGAGCTCTTGTAATGCTCCATACGCCAATGACGAGCATCCTGGTCCTGTTTATTTCACAAATTACTTTATTAACAAATAATAATAGTTTTTGTAATGATCTGATTTGAAACTGGTAAATATCTAGTTTTCACGTGAACTATAGAATAAAAATTTATAAATGTAGTGGCTAAATAATGAAGGTGTGCAACAAAGCACGCCGAGATTTCCTCAGCATGTGACATTCGAAAAAGGTCAATCATTTTTTCCAAGTTGGCTTTTTGCTTTTCTAAACTTTTGCTTGGTACACAGTGTCTTTGTATAATGACAATAATTAGCAGAGAGAGAAGACGCAGGCTTATCAGGCAATGGATATTGGATGCATATGGTGGTATGGTCCTCGCGATTATTATAACATGACTAATAAAAACACACAGATTAAAACAAAATAAATAAAAAAAGACAGTCTCGATCAAAACTAAGATTTATCTTCCGACCAAACTAACATGGTTGTTCATCTTACTTCTCTTTTGCTATGTACTTAGCTATAAACCCATGAATGAATATATATATATATATGCAAAAACGAGATTGAATAAAAGAGTATAATTTGCAGACGATGATAGAATAGAAACGTACCGCCGTTGAGCCAGAGGAGTAAAGGAACAGAATCCGAGTTAGAGGCTTCAACGAAATAGTAGAAAAACGAACGTCCTGCGGATTCGTTTACGGTGACATAGCCACCGTACTGATCGAAATCAACGGGAGGCTGTCCTGGCAATCTCCGTATCAGATCTCTCTTTCTTAACTCTTTATGATTATCAAGATTCCGGAGCGAAGACGGTTTCAGATCCTTAACCGCCTTGAAATGGCTTGTGTCCATGGAGGAAGAACCCACCCCACGCTTTGACCGGTAGAGGCGGCTCAGTGCGTGGACTTGGCTTCTGCATTCGACTTGATCAGACGATACATAGAGAAGCAGTAACACAAATGAGATTACAGAAGAGGCGTGTGCTTTCGTCATTGTCTTACGTACAGAAGGAGAAGGTTTTGAGGAGGACAAAGAAGAAAAAGAGACGGTTAAATGAAAGGAGAGTTTGGATCTTACAAACGATCTCTCTTTGCTTGGGTTCAAAACCTCCAACTATACGAATGATTGTTCATTTTCAACTTCTTTTTCTTTTTTATTTATGGGAACTGCAATTTCTTTTGCTACCAGATTCCGGTTAATGATTAACCGGATACATACATTGCAATATATTTAGGATTTATTGGTTGCAATGCTATTATTTTAAAAACAACTTGTAATAAAATCAAATAAAACCCTTGAAGAAATCTTAGAGCTGCATCTTCAAATTATTCTGCAAAAACTGTTATCATCCATATTAGAGCATTCACAATGATAAATACAAGATTAGTGGTTCTAATGATTAAAATAATAATTAATTAATTTTTATTATCTTTTTGGGTCAAGATAATAGGGGTGGGCATTTCGGTTATATTTCGGTTTCGGTTCGGGTTCGGTTCGGTTCGGTTTATTCGGGTGTAAAAAATTTCTAACAAAACTCAACCAAAATAAATTCGGTTTGGGTTCGGTTTAGTATAGTTCGGTTTGGGTTCGGTTCAGTTCGGTTCAGTTCGATTTGGATTTAATTCAGGTTGAGTTCGATTTAGATTCAATTATATTTAGATTTTCGATTAAGTTTAATAAGCATTAAGAAAATATCTGCATATTATAAATCTATTCTTTAAAACAAAAAAACACTCGTATAAACTCTGAAATATTAATCTTAAAAATCTAAATCAATTAAATTAAAGTTAACCAAAATCTACATGTTAAAAAAACCAATATCAAACAAAATAAAACAAAAGTATAATATTATTGTTCATATAATCCTATCTCATATGTTAATGAAGAACTTGAAAATAAAGATTATTATCAAAATATATGAATAAATTGTTTAGATATTAGGTCTAAGATTATCCAATTAAAAATCAAAATAATTGAATCGTTTATTGATCTAAGAGTATGGTTAGCAAAACCATAACTAACAAGAGTATTAACCGTGAACACAAAAAAAACAAATAGGAGTATTAATGTATTTAAAAAAATATATTAATTAGTAAAAAAACAGATTGGTTTATGAGTTTGGTTCGGTTTAAAACCGAACCAAACCATTCGGATTGGAAAAAATCATAACCAATCGGATTGTTTATGTATTATGGTTCGGTTCGGATCGGTTTTAGTTCGGTTGGTTCGGTTGATTTGGTTCGGTTCAGTTAAATTGCCCACCCCTACAAGATATGGTTCTTTAAGTGTCAAACAAAATACTTCCTAAGAACATATAAATTGAGGGTTCTTAGACCATCTCTATCGGACAGTTTCTTTACTCAATTTTTTAATATTTTAATATTATTTTATTAATATTTTAATAAAATATTATAATAGTTTAGCGGAGAGAAATAGAGAGAATTGGGGAGAGAAAGAGAAAAAGACAACAAGAAAGAGAAAGAATGTGCGCGCGTGTCATTCTCTCATTGTTTAACTTTTTGCTTTTTTCTATCTTCCAATGAGATTTTGACACGTACAGGTTCTCATCCGATTCTAAAACATGCAGAATAAGAACCGTTTCTCATCTTTATCTTTTCTTTTTGGCTTTAGAAACTCATAAAAGTGGCCCAAGAAACCTTGATGGACTTGCTCTTAGACCCATTATATTAGGTAATAAACCCAAAATGAAAAAGAGAAAATAAATTTGAGGGGAGAATCGATTCTTATTTCAAAAATTTTGGAACTGGTTCTCATTCGACACGTGTCGGGAATTCGTTGGAGAAAAAGAAAAAACAATTCTCTCTCTCCCCATGTTTTTTTTTCCATTCGCTCACACTCTCTTTTCTCTCTCCCACTCTCTCTTTTTCTCTCTTTCGATGTCATAATAAAATAATAAAAAAAATATTAAAATACTTATTTAAGAGAACCTTCGATAAACATGGCCTAAGAGCTTCTTTCTCCTTAACTAATTTTTTTGTCTTAAATACCCAAAAAATATTAGTATTGGACATGGTCTCATATATCTGCTTCTCTTTCTTCTTTCCTTGGTGCAAATATGATTTATAAATCAAACATGGCCAAGTTGAACACCAACCAGTCTAATCCGATTTCAAAACACTGTTGGAATTTGAGTGATATGCATATAAGCAATTGTTTGTTCTAAGATATGAAATATTTTAAAGACAAAGCTTTTTGGGTCTCAAAACATTGATAGCTTATGCCCAATTATGGAAGGTGCTTGTCAAGGTTGAGTTTTTCATAGTTTGTAAATTTCGGTTTGAAGAAAAGGAGATGTTTCTCTCTTTGTTGGTCGGTACGGGATGATTTCTTTTTAGCTCGGCACAATTTCTCAGGTCATCGTTGGAGTGGTTTTGAAGTGCATTTCGTTTTTTTCAGTCGTCAATATATTACACGAGAATATATCATCACTAGATTCGTCTACTAGATTGAACATCATTTACTTCGAGTTTAACATCTTGTTTAGTTCAATTCCAGTAAATGATGTGAATTTTGGTAGATATTCAAAATTTTGGTGAATTTTGGTTCTCGGGTAATTCAGACTGAGAAATTAATTTTTTAATTATTCGAATTACCTGAGAACCGAGTCAAATCAAACAAAATTTTGATTCAATTCGGAAACAAAATTAAAAGTTACTTGAAAAATCGAAAAAACCGATCCAATTCTGTTTGAACCGATCCGAATCACATGCCGAATCTAAAGTTTGGTTTAAAGTGTTATTTTAGGTTTGACTCAACTGTAATCGTTCTTTTCTGACAATGTTACATCAGATTAAACAAAATAGAAATTGTCCAATGAATCCATTTGTTTTAAAATAATGCATAATACATGTAAATGTGGAATTTAGAAAATATAATAAAGAAAAAAATGATAAAAAAAAAGGAGGAAAATGTCAACGTCTTTGGTCGTCTAGAGATCATGTTATGCCATGTGATGTGACTAGATGCTACAAATCCTAATGTTCACACTTTATTATTCACTATATCAATTACACCACTTTTCTACATTACCTACATTCATTTCACCGAAATAATTCACCCTTAAAAAGNCCATGTGCGGACAATTTATTTTAAAACTAATTTTAACATATTTTTTGAATTCATTTAAATATATTTAATAAGATATACTTTTTTATAATATTATTAGAATTGATATTATTCTTAAAATAGATTTTTA
>OVAU01004356.1:0-10166 GCA_900406315.1 Biscutella laevigata subsp. laevigata | reverse complement strand
TAGGGTACCCTAAGGGTTTTTACCCATTTTAACATCCCTGACTCATCTCTATCAATTATAGACACATCGTTACCTCGTATGTTGTTAGACTGCAAAACGATGGCATCTACCAACTTCGATTTCCTTTTCTTCTGCTTATGTCGATTCTTCGTGGTATACAGTTTGAAATGTCGTCATCACTAAAGCTGATTGCACACATTTCTCTCTCAAATGTTGATGACCTTCATCAACAAGTTCACTACGATATTGATTTCTGGTAGTCGGCATGTTGTCCGGTAATCTCGCCGGGAATTTGTTCTCAACTTTTCCCCTTAAGCTAACAATTAAGATGCGGAAATTTTCATTCACAAATCATTAGTTTACTACGACTCTTTTTTTAATTAGACAATATGATGGACCCACGTATAATGTCCAACACATTATACTCTCTAAAAATTATATTTGGCCATATCATTTGATGGGCCTAAAAAGTTTAGCTGATTTAAACCCAACATAGAAATTATATTATTAATCGTTTTCGTGGTATATCAAAAGTAAAAGTTACTTGTATTACATTCTTTAACTTTGTAATATAAGTGTTCAATTAAACTATTCATACCAATTATTTAGGTGTTTTCAACAAATGTGAGGATATATCATATTTTCGTTATCAGGCTTACAATATAACTTCGTAAATAAATAATAAAACATTTATTGTACGACTACGATTACGAACAAGTGCTTAATAAAAATTTTAAAAGAATCTTTTATACTTTAAATTGTAACATTTAATTTTATATCTTCAAACTAATCCAATAAATTATCAAAATTATAAGAACATTTTAATATTAAACTCAATCAATCATTATCTCTGTCGTTATGTTTGATCAAAGTAGAGTAATTTGACCACTAACTTTACACCACAGGGCATACACAAATTTTTTATTGATATAGCTAACAAATGCATAGTGATTCTAAAGTAACTATAATTATACCATAAGATTAGCTTTTAGCATTGTTCTTTAATTGTCAATATATGTTTTTTTAACTATTTAAATTTTAGATCCAATGTAGTTTATATTAAACGAACAAAATTGGATAAATAACTAACACAACATTTGTTTAACGAATAAAACATCTTGTTGACGAATAAATGACATAATAAGTTCTATATATGTTACAAACAATTAAACATAAATTTAACCATTAGATTGTTATAAACGAATTTAACCAATTCATTTTATGTTAATAAATTCTTAATAATCAATACTAACATACTAATTGTCAATTCTTGTAAACGATATTGTTCAATAAACATCCATACTAATTGATTGTAGTTAAACAACTCCAAAGACATGTAAAGTAGATTATCAAACACGAATGTTAAAAGAGAAGCAAGTTCGACATATAGATAAGACTCTCATTTATGCGAAACTGATGCAGACAGTGATCGATTAGGTCTATCACGACCATCTCCTTGTACGATTTGACATCAAACTTGATAATATTATTCTCAGCATTCCATTAGACCGGATATATGATTTAGTTTACTTGTATTACTAATTGTATAATTAAATTGAGTTAGAAAGTTATAACCTTGATTGTCTTTATTGAAGTCTATCATATCCTTTTTGGTTGCAAAAAAAACCATGTAGTTCGCGTAGTCCTCCCACGAATACATGTTTACTTGACCATGCGCTTCGGTCCAACCTTGCCTTAACAAACTTAAAATGTAAACTATCAGCAGCGTAATAACCCTTCTGATTGGCCTCAAAAACGAAAACACTAATTCCCTGATGACCTTCTGGACCATACGACTACCGAGCCTTTACAACAGGATAGTCTTCAAAGTAAGTCAGCAACTTCGGATTACCAATGCCAAGCCACTTAACATGAAACAATGCTAAATGGGTTAAAATAATGCGAAATAAATAATTACTATTCATTATTAATCATATACAAGTAGAGGTTACCTTATCATAATTGTCCTTCTTGTCCAACCGAGTATTCACTATAATCACCATTGGTGGCCAGACAATCTGAGGATCCACCATATTCTCGAACCCATTCCATAACTTGTATGACTGGGGCCGAGGCACTACAAGTACTCCTTTTGATTGTATCGCCTCCTCCAAACGCTTACCTACTCGTCTATGCTTGGATACACGTTTAGTTAAGTATGTTTTCAAGTGAGATATCAAAGATTGCAGTTTGAACTTTCGTATATCACCACAACCAGCATAACAAATTGGACACTCCCACTTCTGTATAGGTACACTAATTTCCTCGGTAGTCATTTTTTCAAACCTCTCAAAAAAGATCTGAACAAAATGAGACGAACTCGCTCTTCTATTCACAGGACGATTGGCGATGGAGTCCTCATCATTTGAGGAATCATCTGATTCATCAATATCTTCTGACCCTGATTAAACGATATTCAAAGCAGTCGAAGGAGGAACAGAGGACGCACTTGTCCCTCGGATATTACTATCGTCATGGGAAAAGGGACGTTTAGTTCCTGTGGTAACTTTGGTTTCTTCATCCTCGACTGGATTAAAGTATCCATGATGAGCTTCCTTGCCCTGGCGCGAATACATGATGGCCTGTTAAATGACACTAACAAAAGGAAATTAGTGATTTTGAAAAACCAAAAAAAAAATTCGAGTAGAAACTATCAACAAACAGCAAACTCGATTGTACAAGATATAATGAAACTCAACTAATTCTAGACGGCTAACAATTAATTGGAGATTCAAATCCGAGAAACGATGATAGTTGCAAGTAAACAAAGAACAAACTACTCGATCTTTGATAAAGAATTAACCGGAAAAAGTGAATTTAGATACCAATAACAAAGAGAAATGCGTGGATGATAAATGTTGAAACAGTTACTTGGAAGGGATGTGTAAGTTATTTATTATAAGCGCAGCAATATATATATATATATATAGATATATATATATATATATATATATATATATAGTATCTTAACGCTTTGTCTTCTGAAATGACTTGATGCATACCTATCAATCGATGCTTTAATTACGTCCCTTCGATTGAAAACGTTCCAAAAATCACGTCTCTTATTTCGGTTTTTGACGAAAAATACATAAAATTAGGTCAATTTTTATTTTGAACAGAAGCAAGTAATATATTCCCGCGACATAAATTTTCATTATTAAAAAAAAATCACAACTATTAAGAATAAATATAATTTAAAAATCTTATCAATATAAATAAAAACTTCTTCGCAATATTCTAGGATATCTTACGATTCAACGTACCAGAGTAATTAAAACAAACATAACAAAATAAATATTAAAAATAAAATTCACCCACATTAGATTAAATAGAATCATGACAGACGTAAAACTATTTTATATATACTGTAATAAAATGTAATCTAATGTTTTAACCTGACATATTTTGTGATGATTACAACTAATCTTAATAAATATCAGCTATCATGCTATCAAATAAGACCTTTCGATGACATCCTCACATACTGTCACTGATTTGAAAGCTATATTTCTAGTCACATTACATTTTACGAATACGAACACAGTAACGCAGATTTGTAATTATTGTAAAACAAAACCCAGCAGTTTTAAGTAATCCCACACCAATTTTTAAAGCTATGTGGTAATAGAAAATAATTCAAAATGAATTTACCAAATTAGCAAATACTATTGAACAAAAAACAATTTACACTAGACCTTCAACTTGAATTTAGCGTTTTAACTTACAAATGTTATAAAAAAACCTTGGACCTTTAACACGAAATTTCCTCGTCTTATCTTTAATATAAGAACACTTTCAATTCTAATGTTACATATATTAAATTTCAAATTTCGTTATATTTATTGTAATTCTATAATAAAGAAATTTCCGCTAGGTGCGAAGTTTTCACACACGGTTCATACTAATTTTGATCAACAATAACTATAACATGAAAATTAACACATTAAGTAATTTAACTCAACCTCAGTGTATCACGTCTACTATGTCCATCCACTTATAACCACATTACTGCTTCGGATTATTAATATTGAGACAAGTATGTACCATAATCAAACATGAATCTATTATATTAAAAAAGAGTTTATCTACTTAAAATATTATAGTGAACTACTTATGATTAGACACATTAAATTATATAGATTTCTAATCATTCAGTATATCTTAAATATAATAAAGGTGTCAATATGAATATTAAAATGCGTGATTAGATAGACAAAAAAATGTGATTATCAAAAAAATTTCCACCACCAAATATACGTAGGCATGTACATATTCTTTTTAAGAAATCATTTACAGTTAAATGCGGGAGAATTGTTTTGGAAATATGGTTTAGATTTTCCACCAACAAATATTTTAAAGTTAGTTTTCTTTTACGGCCTTTTGGAATTATTTTATAAAGGGATTACATAATATTTTATATATACGCATGTAATTCTTTTAAAATCAGTATTTCTTTTGTTAATTTTTTTTTTACACAATTAATCGGTATATATATATATATATATAATTTTTTCTATTAAAACATGGTTTATTTACTTAAACAATTATAATGAACTATTTCATTTAATGAATAGAAAATTTTAGATATATTTCCAATGTATATTAAAATTATATAAATCCACAAATATCTTATTTATAATAAACTTTAATAAAAAGAATCAAAAGCGTGTAAATCAAAAATCATTTTATTGATAATAACTTAAAAAAATGTTATAAAAATAAGCACGATTTTAAAAAAAAATTCTAAAGAAACATTCTTTGTGATTTACAATAATATAACGATATTTATAAGAATCCGTGGAGGAATATTCTTTGTTTTTAAAAAAAAAATCTTGGGAGGAATATCACAATAATATCACGATTTAAAAGAAAACAAAATCCCTCGAGGAATATGGTTAATTTAAAAATTTAAATTTAAATATAGGTTTTGATTTTAATTTTAAAATTTTAATCATAGGTTTAAATATACCTAAATTAAACATAATAAACTAATTTTCTATATTAAATAAAAAATATTTTGAAATATATGATTTATTGCATTTTAAATTTCATCAAAGATATTTATTTTAAATAGAAATATCAATAAAACTAAACATATTATCATAGATTAATTTATGCTTAAACTAAAAGTTAAATATATGTTACGATTTTTGTAAAATTATTATGTTTTGATTTAATTTTAATATAAAATTTAGTTAATGTAATAATTATAAAATAATTTTTTTTACTAATTTACCTACATTAAATAAAACTTTATTTAAAATCTAAAATCTAATATTACACCTGACAATATTTCAATAATTTGATATAACTTAATTTCTTAAATAAATTTCGAAATCCAACAGTAATCACTTATAACTTAAACATATCTTATTATTTTTTATAATCTAAAATATAAATTATTAATGTTAGTTACAAAATAAAAATTAACACACGCAAATGCAGGGGTGCAACTCTAATTATATATTAAGAAACAATATTTTAAATCGGTGGATATAAAAACCATTAGCGATAAATGATTGGAAGGGAAAAGTACTAAAACTGACGAACCAATCGGACATTAACTAATAAAATTAGTAACTCTGACATAAAACGAATCATTATCCTTTAAACCACAACATAAATTAAGCGAATTACATAAAACAATATCTAGAATATTTCCTGACAGTTCTCTTTCTCTGACGAATAAGCACTTATTCGAAAGTTAATATTCATTACGTTCTAAGGTTAAATAACCAAATTTATGCAACGATAATAGATTCGAAACTTGGTTCAAAATTATACAAAAAACAATGGTAAATGAACGTAACAAAGCTAACATGTGTGATAAATACTGAATGATTTTGCATGAAATATCTGGAGACAATATCATAATTTAACATGCCGATTACCATTATAAATTCGCTGTAATTTAACACTAAAATTACAAAAATATTGAAACTCTCTAAATATAGTAACTCGTGTCCTAATGTTTAATGATTGTTGGAAACCAAAATAAACCGTAAAAACATAAGTTACCTAGTTTTGATTAGAATCAATAGCAATGATAATGATACATTTGCTTATTTTTCGTAGTACATAAATTTAACATTTAATATAATGTGTACAACAATAGTATTGCTATAAAGTTGAACAATATTCGCGGATATACTAACAGATATGGAACATTTGATTCATAAAGCGATTCAATATTGTTAATTTATTCATGGTAAGCGAAGGAATACATATGAATTACAGCGAAGTTTAAAATTGTTATATTTATAGATGTGAAGAGGTACGTTGTTTTTATTTAAAAGGCACAAGATTTGTCACTATTTGTCCTAATACTAACGCATATTACAGTTGCATAACCAATTCGATAGTCTGCTTAGAATTTATGTAATTGTACTACTATTGTGAATACGCGTTTAGATTACATATAATTGCTTGAATCAAACACGTTTCGTTTCCTATTCAGCAAAAATGATAATACAGAATCAAAATATCTAATAATTCTGTCGTATTTTACCGACTTTTCAAAACTAATACATGACTCAAAATTTATTTGAAATAACGAATGATTTATGTAATCCACTGTATATAACCGAATTATGTAAACTAATAACCTTGTTATAATTAATGTATTCATTCGGCCCACAATTGTATAATGCAAGGGATCATTCACTATTCCCAAAAACATACATCTAAAAATAACATTCAATGGGTATCAATTTATGAAATGGAATTAACGGTTTAATAACTTTTATGGTGAAACTCCTTTACAATCATACTTAAAAATTTTCCTTTAACTATCATAAGGAACTTGTTTAACCGATGCCGTCTCGAAAGATTCTTGAATAACTTGTTCTTTACTCATTGGTATTACTACTTCGCTTACACGAAGCATTAAATTTAACGTTAAATTACGTAATACTAAACCTGGCGTAGACGAAAAATCATACGCCATCCGTATCAAACTGTGAAGTACGTTGAGTGCATCATCGTCTCCAACACCTTCAGAAAGAAGTGATCTATAAAGAGCATCTTTCCTCCATGACGAATTTGAGTAAATAAATTCATTGGCTTCAGATAAATAGGTTTTCAAACTTGGAAATGTGGTGAAGTTATGAAAAATCTTCAATCGTACAAAAACGAACCCTCCAGAGCCAACATCAATCGTTTGACACAGGATTATATTGGAAGTCGTTATATTATCGTCCATTACAACTTGCACTAATATACCTAAATGAAATCCAACAACAAATAAATGATAAATTAAAACGCATTGCAAGTCGAATTAACATTGTAACCCCAACCGGCTACGACTTACGCAATGATGACAATCAATGTATTTCACAATTCGACTTACGCAAATGATGAAGATCCGAGATTTCTGAATTACTCGTTAATGGTAACAAACACCGCTTATGTAAAAATTTAAAGAGTTCCGATGAACAAATCGCTTGGACTCAGTTTGTAAACGAAAAAAATAATTAACCGCTCAACTAACTTCCGGATATTTTGTTTACACTTATTTAATAAAAAAGCATCGAAATAGATCTAAGATAATATAATAATTACTTATTTTGTCTTAACATACTTAATTTAATTTCACTAACCTAAGTGTAACATATAATAATAGGTCGTAATCAAATATATTCACGAATTATAAATGTAATGGCACTATAGTATCATAGATATAAGAGACAAAATCCTTAATTTAACCATAATCGAAATAATTCGATTTATTTAATAACCATTCTACTAAAACATTTAACGGTCAATATCATAGTACAACATAGATGTTAGAACAACAATTCTCTAAATTAAAAAAAAAAAAACAAAAAACTACTAAACAGCAACATACGTCGATTTATATCACAACTCACGAAATGGTAAAATAGCTACTATCTGAAATATATAATCATCACATTCTAGGACCAACTACTGCAGGAATGTTAGCGAGGAAATATATTATTTCGCGGTGCCAAAAACATATTAAAAATACAGAGTCCGCTTGATTAGAACCACTTCCAAATTCCCAATTAGCACCCCAACCATAAACATATTAAAAATTTCTGAGATTAGAAATTATTTCCCGAGAATTCCAGACAGCAAGAGCCCTACAACTATTTCTCATCTCTCGAACCTCAGAAATTGTTTGAGATAATTTCGGACGCATTAGGCTAGACAGATAACAATATCCCTCATCCTTTCGCTTCCCACCTTCACAAACGAGAATAATCCCAACAACATGTTGAGCCTTCCGAGAGCCTCTGTTCGCAGCACGGACAAGTTCAGTAAATCCTTTATCTCGCTTATTTTGTCCATTGATAAGAGAGAAAATAATGAATCACACCCTTGCGCCACAATGCTTCCACATTGCCATTTCTTCTTAATTTTTTCATAAATAGCCTGCAAGTATCATCGACATGAGATGGATAAAAGACGGATAACGAAAGATTATCTAGGTTACAGACTCTTAAGACTTCAGGTGTTTGGACGAGAACATTAAAGATTTTCGAAACACTTGCGAGGTTAAGTGAATAACGAACATCACCCTTCGCAACGTGAACATTAATCTCAACCAGTATTTGATCATGCAAATCTAATATATTATTATCCATCCGCCTAACTTTAAATAAAGCAGACAATGCAAAGAAATTAAACTCTCTCTTCCCAAGTTCAATGCATTACTTGCAAAAACAACTAAATAAGCAATTCAAACACTGCAAACATGAGCCTCGTAACTTGTGGTAAAAAAAGTTATCCCACAATTAAACAATTATTAATTGAAAGTGCGAATTGGCCAAACGATTAATAACAATAATATTAATATAAAAATTATAAATTTAAAAGCAGACCTAAATTTGGAACAATCGTTATCTTAATCACTTTCGATCTAAATGGTAAGGAATTATTGTTGACTATAGTTTAAATTTGTCGTTATAATCGATAAGCTATATAAAGACAAAGTGGAAATTAAATAACAAACAAACATTNACAAAGTGGAAATTAAATAACAAAGATACCTTAAATCATAATACATACACACATATGTTCAACTGTGTGAGATGCTACTTTGCTTTAAAACACGCTTAAATTCAAAGTGTTATCTTTCGTTACTTTTATCGGAAAAGTCACTAACAGCTTTTGTCATAGGGATAAAAAAGTCAAACGTAGCAATATTTAATTTCAAAGATCTTTTCATTGTAAATTGTAATGAATTATCGTTGGTAATTGTTTAAAGTGTCAAAAAAATCGATAAACTACATAAAACCGAAGTTGGCAGATATATAACAAGTATCCATAATTTTCTCTTAAGTCATTATACAGACAAACGGATGTTCTACTGTATGTAATGTGACGTTGCTCTTGGACACGCTTAAATTTATAGTGCTGTCATTATTTCGTTTATCGAGAAATTCTCTAATAGCTTTTGTCATATTGATAAGAAAGTCAAACGTCAAGCAAGATTTACTATATATATTCTCTTTGCAATAAGTAATAAAATTAATTTTACGTCATAACTATTTTAATGAGATAATCCATTAAACTTTCCTTTAAAACCAAAACATTTTTTGCTTAACTCATCTCGTATATAGATTGGAAAAAATTCACATTATAACTATGATAAAAATCTATATATATATATATATATTGTTATACGTTACATTTGCACTGTATAACAAATTTATACAACACTTAGAGATATCATAGCGGTCTGAAATTACTGCCGTTTCAATAAACAACTTTAAAAATAACTTTGAGGAAACATCTGAACATTAATAACAATCTAATAAGTATAGCAAAATCTATATAATAAAAGAGGAAGGGGGTGCTCTCCCACGAAGCCACGTGGCATCTCCTTCCTTATAAAAATATAATTATATTATAAATAATGTAAAACTTTACAAAAATTCAATGTGACATAATGGTTAAGGGTATATTGCTCAACACTGAGGTCATGAGTTCAATTCTTTGTTGACTCACTTTTGTTTATTTTGATATTTTCCCAAAACGACGTAGTTTTGTTGCTTATGGTGATATAGTTTCAAAAATTGTCACGGTTAAAAGTTTTTTAAAGTAATATCATATATCATTATTATAAACAAATAATATTAGAATTGTACCCGCATTATATGCGGCGTTATTTTTTTGAATTATAATATTACGATATTTTAATA
>OVAU01004354.1:0-10171 GCA_900406315.1 Biscutella laevigata subsp. laevigata | reverse complement strand
AGATGGAGGTTCAACCCCCTTCCTCTATTATAATATAGATTAGATATACTCAGTCATCTCTTTCCTAACGTCAGGAACGAACTAAACTAATCATCAAAACAGTTTTTAAACGTGAATATATGTTTCATATCATATGAAACTAGATCTTTTTTTTTTATTTTAGTAACAAAAAAACACTCGTTGAAGGTTTTACCTCTTACGTGTTCATAATATATTTTGTACACTTGATCCGGGAGATATTGTACAAATTATCAGGGTACTTAACTTAAGCAAATGAGAAGTTCACATGTAGGATCAATCGTGTATCCCCCGTCTGATTCAGATCCAACGGCCATAAAAAATACCAAGAAGATGCATAAAAAACGAAATTTCCGCTGCTGCTTATTGCCGGCCGGCTTGAGATCCGGAAAGTGTTTGGGGATATATACACGTGGTAACATCACAGAGGAAGCTCATGTATTTGGTGAGGGTTACGTGTCTAATGCTATTGGCGGCATATCTAAGGTTTGGCCCACATGAATTATAATGCCATCTTAAATTAAGTGTTTGTAATCCTTGTTTAAAAAATTAGANATGCTATTGGCGGCATATCTAAGGTTTGGCCCACATGAATTAAGTGTTTGTAATCTTTGTTTGAAAAATTAGAGCTGAAACATGAATGGTAAGCAGGTAATGATAGCAACAAAGTTGGAGGTTCTTTTTTGTCCAAACAAGATATTAATGTAGGAAACGAGCATTTGTCGCTTGTACCACATGTAGGAATATAACAATTTGAAAGTTATAAATGGTGGATTAAGTATTAACCGTTTTATTACAAAGTGGATTAGAACTATACTCTAGAATCTAGATGTTTTTAAAACAGATTTTGAAAAGTTCGTCTACTGNAGGAAACGAGCATTTGTCGCTTGTACCACATGTAGGAATATAGCAATTTGAAAGTTATAAATGGTGGATTAAGTATTAACCGTTTTATTACAAAGTGGATTAGAACTATACTCTAGAGTCTAGATGTTTTTTAAACAGATTTTGAAAAGTTCGTCTACTCCAAATATTCGTTTCCACACAAATATTTGTTTATATCATTCTACTATTTTCAATTATGTAGTTATAAATTCTTTTAAATTTATGTGTTAATGGATTGAATATTTGTTGTTATTCATTATATTTTTTTTGAATTATATTGTTATTCAATTTACTAAACTTAAAATTTTATTAAATATTAGTTTTATTCAATTTTATAATACAACTAAAAAATATTATCATTTAAATATAATTTAATATAATTTCTATTGATCGATCAATTATTGACTCTTTTATTATTTTTGTTTAAATATATTACAAATATTTTATTTCTTTCAAATTATCATTTCCAATACATCCCCTAAATCTACATTGCCAACGATTTGCAAACGTGATTTTTTAACCTTTGCTCAGTTAAAATTTTAGCCATTTTCTTAAAAATTAAAATTTGGTTTCTTCTAATTGGAAAGTGTACATTTTAGGTTTGCACTAAGAAAACCACTTTTTAGCCAATCATGATGATATTGAAAATATCCTAAATTGTAGAAAACCTAGTTTTTAATTTTTTTCATTATTTCAACACAAAAAAACTAAAATCTTTATTTGCTGAGTTTTCCCAAAAAAAACCACTTACACTTTAGGAAAAACTGGTTTTGAAATATTTTCATTATCTCCACACAAAAACTCTTTCCATTTTTTGTGAGATTTGTTTTAGACCGTCGTTAACTAAAAAAAAAATGTATTGTTCGTGTTGAATTATATATATATATATTAAAACATATTACCGTCATGATTATTACACGAACTGACTGATTTTAAATGTGTTTTAATATATTCAAAACTATATCCAAAATCGTTGATCCATAATGTAACGACCCGAAAAAATTTCAGATTCGTCCTTTTAATCTAGTTCAGTCTTAAAAACATTGTACCAGTTAAAAGCATGTAATTAGAGTTGGTTAATTGTGAAATATATTGTTAAAACTAAATAATATCAAAAGAAGCAATTGGGAAATAAACATAAATATGCAAGATACGTAAAGTCTGTATGTATAAATAAAATTACAGAGAGATCTCACATGAAACCAAACAGAGAATAGAAAAGCTTCGACGCCTCTCAGCTTGGCCGAATATCACGGTGGTTAAGAAAGAACGAAAGAAAAAAAATCCATAATATGGCCAACTAATCAAATTCACAACGAACCATTTCTCTCTTCAAAAATTCTATTCGTATTTTTTTTTTTTGGCGCTTTTCCGATATAATCTTGCTTCTCAACCGGTGATATGTCGGCGGCCAGCCCTTTGGCCGTTGCACCAATAACTGCCGGACCCACCACCACACGCCGTCGTGTTGGAGATTCACAGGAAACTACCACCTCCGAACGACCTTCTAATTCCTCTGATTATTGCAACGTAGTCAATATCTCCATTTCTCCTGATCTAGACGACGTTGATACAATTGGACAAAGTGGCGCGTGTTCTTCGCCTTCCTCTATGGGTTCCTCTTCTAACGGATCCCACTATCACCATCACCATCCCACGATTCGGTACCTTCTCCTCCGTAAACTACGGTTACCGTTTCTATGCGACGGTGGATCGACGGTTGTTGGTCAAGGGTTATGTTCGAGGAAAAACATGGGTCGTCGGATCTTGGGTCTTCTTATGATTCTCGTTGTCGCTTCGTTATTTCTTAGAGTTTCTCTCATGGGTGGTCGTGTCGTTGACCATGCGCATCGGAGGGATTTGAATGAGCTTTTCGTTGTACGGACGCTTCATGAAGATTGGTCAATGGCTCAACGCGCAATGACTGAGAACGTTGCTTCTTCTCAACCAATGCTCGTCCACGAGAAACTTCCCGTGAGTTTTTGTTTTCTCTTCTTCTTTTTTACATTGAAATTTTACTTTCCCGAGGAAATAAAAAACATAATTTTGCAATTTGTTCCGTCATATGATCAGTCGATACCTTTGATCAGNCTTCTTTTTTACATTGAAATTTTACTTTCCCGAGGAAATAAAAAACATAATTTTTGCAATTTGTTCCGTCATATGATCAGTCGATACCTTTGATCAGTTTTTTTTTTCTCAATTTGATGAATTTTCTCTCTGCAAATTTTCCCGAGAAAATCAGAAGGTAACGAAGTTTTAACATAAAACAAACTCAGACATCATCTAGGAGCCAATTTTCCAAGAGTTTTTGGTTCAAAGATCAGATTTTTTAACAGAAACTCTCGCTCGTCTTTTTCTTCCATTTTCTCGAGAATNGATGAATTTTCTCTCTGCAAATTTTCCCGAGAAAATCAGAAGGTAACGAAGTTTTAACATAAAAAAACTCAGACATCATCTAGGAGCCAATTTTCCAAGAGTTTTTGGTTCAAAGATCAGATTTTTTAACAGAAACTCGCACTCGTCTTTTTCTTCCATTTTCTCGAGAAAATTCTGATAGAGAATGTTAACCGAAGGTCGTACGATACGACGTGGAATTCTCGGAATATGTCTATTGATTACGTCACTGATGGATGAAATTAACTAATTTGTAATGACTTTACCAATCAAAATTCGTTTGCATTTTCTGAGATTCGTTATATGATTTTGACGAGGAATAATCAAATGGAAATATGAGCAGCCTTTGGAGTTTGGTGTGGATCTCCACTTTCTACAGTTTCCATTGACCTTCTACTATTATTATTTGTTGAAACCGACCCATTATTGAATAATCATTAGAAAAGAGCCTGAGATTTTTGTCTCTTTGTGTCATATCTGGTGAATTTATGTCCCTTTGATTGTTGATGAATACTGAAAGCAAAGATCTTTAATGTTTTCACTCCTTCGGGTCTGCAACGTATGAAGTCAAAATCATTTTTTTTTGCTTGACTTGATTTCCAAAGCTTTGGTTATGTTGCAGATTCCGGAAATATGGCAGAAACCGGAAAGTGGAAGTTATAGCCAATGTGCGACACCACCCAAGAACCGTTCAAGTAAGATGTTATTTTGGCATTTCCTAGTTCTTTAAACATTAGTTGCAGTTTCTGGTTTTCTGAATTGTGTCTGGTTCAGGGTTGCGTAGGAAAACAAACGGTTATCTTCTAGTACACGCGAATGGTGGACTGAATCAGATGAGAACTGGGGTGAGTTCATCTGTTCATGTCCAAATTCTTTATGTAGATTTGGTCTCTGGTTTCTTACCTTTCTCTACTGGATTTTAAAATCAAATGTAGATATGTGACATGGTTGCTGTAGCCAAGATTATGAATGCGACTCTCGTTCTTCCTCTCCTCGACCATGAATCTTTCTGGACTGACCCGAGGTTTCATTTTATTTATACTACGCAACAATAGATTCCAAAGTAAGGAAGTTGAATTTGAATGAATATTCTTTGTGATTCGCAGCACTTTTAAAGATATTTTTGACTGGAGACACTTCATGAACGTATTGAAAGATGACGTTGACATCGTAGAGTACTTGCCTCCACGATATGCCGCCATGAGACCTCTCCTCAAGGCTCCTGTTTCTTGGTCCAAGGTATGTGCTTTGTTTCTACCATACATCAGAAAGGTTTTAAGAAGTTCTTTGTGGTTTAAAGTTCTGTGCTATACGCAGGCTAGTTACTACAGAAGGGAGATGTTACCGTTGTTGAAAAAACATAAGGTGATAAAGTTCACACACACGGATTCACGCCTGGCCAACAATGGCTTGCCACCATCAATCCAACGGTTGAGATGCCGTGCTAATTATCAGGCATTGGGGTACTCTAAAGAGATTGAGGAATTTGGGGAAGTTCTGGTTAACCGGTTACGGAACAATAGTGAACCCTTCATTGCTCTGCACTTGAGGTAGAGTAATGTTTCTCTTTTTTGCATCCCTTATTTTCATGACACGGGTTGGTCAAAGGAAACTGAGTATGTGAAATGCAGATACGAGAAAGATATGCTTGCCTTTACAGGCTGCAGTCACAATCTCACAGCTGGAGAAGCTGAAGAGCTGAGAATCATGAGGAACAATGTTAAACATTGGAAGGAAAAAGAAATTGACAGTAGAGAGAGGCGGATACAAGGTGGTTGCCCGATGTCTCCTCGAGAAGCAGCTATATTTCTTAAGGCAATGGGCTATCCGTCTTCCACCACTGTGTACATAGTTGCAGGTGAAATCTATGGAGGAAACAGTATGGATGCTTTTCGAGAAGAGTATCCAAACGTCTTCTCTCATTCAACCTTAGCAACTGAAGAAGAGTTAGAGCCTTTTAAGCCATATCAGAACCGTTTGGCTGCGTTGGATTACATTGTGGCACTTGAAAGCGACGTTTTTGTATTTACATACGATGGGAACATGGCTAAGGCGGTACAAGGGCACCGAAGATTTGAAGGGTTTAAGAAGACTATCAATCCTGACAGGTTTGAATCAGTATTAGTCCTTTTGCAATTCTTCTTTTTCTGGAACGTTTTACTGATATGGAGTTTGTGAATGGCAGGTTAAATTTTGTTAGATTGATAGATCATTTTGACGATGGGATCATGTCCTGGGATGAGTTTTCTTCAGAGGTGAAGAGATTACATAGAGACAGGATTGGAGCGCCTTATGCAAGACTGCCTGGTGAATTCCCTCGGCTAGAGGAAAATTTCTATGCAAACCCACAACCAGATTGCATCTGTAACAAGGCTCAGGCTGAGCAACTCTGGAGATCAAGTTCAAGAGGGGATTCAGAGTCAGATAGATGGAAGAAGAGTGCTTCAAGATAGAAGAAACAGAGAACACATCACATTGTTTCATTGTACAATATAGGAAAAGAAGAAGAAGACGATTTCTTGGAAGATCTATACAAAATCTGTAGACCATACAGGAGCATGAAATATATATAGCATTTTTTATCTCTCTTTTGTGTATCTTAAGAGCAGCTGATTAGAAAAATCCCAGGGGTTAAGCAATAGAGCGATTTGATTGATACTTGCAAAGCAGAGCATGAATTGTTTCTTCTTTTTTTGACCCATCATTTTTCTTTCATTACATTGTTGTTATTAGTGACCTCAAAAGTTGATTGTACATTGGAGTAAGGATTATACTTGATACAAAGACCCCTTCAAACTGTTATTATCTCTGATAGTTTTCTTCATCAAGAAGATTCTCAAGCTTCAGTGTTGATTATTTTGTTAAATGCTTTCTTCAATGAAGCCATGGGTTCGGTTTGGGTCCTGACCGAAAATATCTTTAATTGGGTTAACTCTCGAAAAACCCGGACCGGGTTTGTTTAAGATAACCGAAGAGTTTGATTACTAAATTATGGAAAAGGCATATCGCAAGGCTTTGTTATACCTTCAACAAGATCTCACCGTTATTTCGATTCTGATCGCCGGTGTCACCATCAGATCGTTTTCCCCGTCGATTTCGACTGACCTAAAGGTATCCCTCTCCTCCTCCTTCTCTCTGCACTTTGGACTTTATTCAGTTCTCAAATGTTTGGTATTCGAGCCTTTTCACGATTCATTTTCGTGAAAGACCGATCTCCGTTGAAAGCGTTTCTCGTTTCTGTTTTGCGAGATTCGGAGTTTGTTAATCGATCAATCAATCAATCAGGTTGCTTCAGTTTTACTAGAAATCGTGGATCTTCGATGAAAATTTATTTACGATAGTATTCAGCAGATTAATTATCCATTTTGAAAGAATTTGGTTTCTTTTGGTCTGCTGATGCTAAAAAAAAAAAAAATGGTTTATTGTAGTTTCTGCAACTAGTATCTGTATTATGGTAGTGATCCAGGACATTGACTGATAAATCGAATCAATACTTTCCATTTCTGCAGAAATTGTGGCCAGGATTGTTCTAACAAAGCCTTGAGCTAAACGTCAAGTTTCTTTATCTCGGTATGTATTTACTCTAAACACTGTAATGACTGATATGCTGTCTACCTCACATAGAATGATAACTCCAGCTACTGAGCATGAGTATCCAATTTTTTTATCATACGATTTTGTGTGGTTGACACATTCCATGAGAACCATGCCTAGTGTTCTTAGCTTTCTTGCGATTTTGGAGTTGTTGCTTATGTGATTCTTTTTCTGAGGATTGTCACTTGTATTATGGTTACGAGTGGTCCTGTGTTTTTTATCAATAGGTTCTTGTTCTTTTATGTGTTATATTCAAGATTTTGCCTTGTTATCTTCTAATTTCCGCATGATTCTTGATCGTTTTCAATCCTTTACACAGATAAAATCATGGGATTCTGGACACTAATGGAAGGATTACTGCTATTTGCAAACGCACTGGCTATCCTCAACGAAGACCGTTTTCTAGCTCCCAAAGGATGGACTCTCGCGGAACTCCACCAAACCGGCAAAAGAAACTCTCTTAAAGGCCAAATCATAGGTCTCATCCACGCCTGCCACTATATGAGGCTTCCTCTAATGCTCTTTAACTTGATCGTCATTGTCTTTAAGCTTTTCTCCGGTTAAAAAATGATCAACCAACCTCTTAAACCTTCCTGCGACTTCTTGAACTTTTGTAAGATTAAAGCAACTTCTTGATGATTCATATATTCTATATATTTTTAAATCAAAAACTAACATTGTATACATTATTGTTCTGTTTTTTTGCAACTACAAACACAAACTGAAAAAAACATGCTTTGAGAAGTAAAGCTAGAATCCTACATTCATTCAACAGGAATCATGACTTCGTTGGTTCTGAACGGAGGTAGAGTCCATGGTGGATTATACCTAGCAAGGATGAAATCTCCTGTGATCTTAAACCCGTCTCTTTCAAGATCACTAGTCAGCTTCTTCACCTTCTCACTCACCACACTATCCGCCGCAGTACCACTGAACGTAACCACACCATACTTTCTCCCTTCTTCCTCTCTAATCTTCACTCTCTCATCCGTTGGACGCGGTGCATCCTCCGCCTTCTTGTACATCGACGGTAATAGAAACTGCATAGTCACCATCTTCTTACCTTCTCCTTCCTTTGTCACAACCGGAGAAGTCATAGCGATCTTCTCGCTCGTCTTCGTGATCACAGGAGAAGTCATGGCGATTTTCTCGCCTTCCTTCGTGATCACCGGAGACGTCATAGCGATTTTCCCCGTTTTCTCATTCTCCGGCTTGCCGAACACGCCTATATACTTAGCCAAGACCTGAAACCCGCCGTCTTTGTCGCCTTTGAATTCAGACGGGTCGTAAGTGAGCTCCGCCGCAACCGCCGAAGGATATTCACGGATCTCGTAACCGTTATCGGATTTTGTCACCGTATACTTGGGAGTCTCCACGACGATTTTACCAAACACCATTCCCATTATATAAGTTTTACCAAAAACTATTCCCATTGGACTTGTCTTATTTATCAGTTTGGTTCTTATCAATTGTGTACTGAGCATTTGATATGGTGTTTGTATATATCAATGCTCACGGTATATATATGAAGAGAAAGATTAGAGGAAATTTCTAACGAAGCATCATGGTTTACTACTTTGCTTTACGACCAAAATTACAGCAAAAGTTTGAAACGTTTCTGATTTGTTGTGTGGTTTAGAGAAACTCTTCTTCTTGTGGAGATTCTGCCTCCACGACGACGTTTGCATGACTGTGACGACAAGACGCCTTTCCCATGTTCAGGGTATTTAAAAAACGGCACGTATTATTTGGAGTTTTTTAAAAGCAAAACGGCACGCAGTTAGTGTTCTAAGAGTTTAGCGTATCCTTTCCATGTTACGGATTAAAATATTTATGTTACCAAACAGAGAATTAGGGTTTTTTTTGTTTTAGCTGTCGGCCCCTTATATATATATTTCTCGAGCCATTGATTCACAAATACGCCTTCGGCGATTATTCTAGTTTTGAATTATTCTTATCGAGATTTCTGGCCAGCAATTTCTTCCTTATATTCGATCTTAATTTTAATGTTTATTACTGGAGCATCAGTGATGAATCCATGAAAATTGTTATCCTTGCACTTTGATTGCTAGTGAAGAAAACTATGGGGTGCTTCATTTTCTGAGATGCTCCATGTAATTCCATTCTTTGATTGTTTTTTTATTGGCTCTTCGTGTAGGGAATTGGATCGATGATTTCTTAGTTAATAAAACTGCGTTATCTATCTGCAAATCTCTCACAAGGATTTGAAGAGAAACTATAATAACCTGAGATCCATAAGCTTTCTGATCAACTTGTTTCATATTTGCTTTCGTTTATGTTAGTATCAGATCGATGATGTCAATTGAAAAACTGCGTTATCTATCTAAAATCTCCGAATTAGGAGTTGCAGAAACTAAACAGAAAACGCTGAGATCTGATAGTTTCCTTTAACTAATCCGTAAATGAGGATGGCTTGTTGTTCAGTTCTTGAGCTAAGCTTTTGAATTTTATTTTTACTAGTTCGAAAGTTTTGATATTTCAATGGATTTTATATTCATAAAAATGAGGTTTTATTATGAAAAGATTCATTAGTTCCAGGCTTTAAATGGATCGTAATCTCGAAAAGTTCACATATTTTGAGTATAATCTAATATCTATGGAGAAGTATCAGGATAACAACTTAATCAAGATAAATCATATTAGAAAATAAAGGAAACATGGAAATGTTTTTGGGTTTGTAGGAACAGATTTATGGTTCTAACTTCTAAGTGAACAGATTTATGGCTCTAAGAGAAAAGTTCAAGTATTTGTACAAGTCATTTTGAAAGACACAAGGTTTCCAATTTTTGGTGAAGTCCAAACAGAGAAAGTTTGAGTTGTACAGAACAATCTGTACTACCTAAAGATCAAATCTGTACAGATCAAATTTTACAATAATTAAGAACAAATAATGATATAAAATGGTAATTAATTGAGATTTTAATTATCGCTAGCTGGTGAGCGATAGATCATTTAGCTATGACTAGGAGTAATCCCGCGCTACGCGCGGGTTATAATCTAAACTTTGTTTATAATTTTTGTTAAATATATCTAAAATTTTATACATATAATATACATAAATATATCATCTGTTATAATATTTTCATTAAACTAAATAATTTTGTTCCTAGTTGGAATTTTTATAAAAATAATACTAAAATTTTTTGGTTTGTTTGAATATTTTGAATATATATACAATATTTTTAATATATATATAACATTTTAAATAAAATTTTAAAAAATTAGATTTGTAAAGAACATCTATCCTAAATATTTT
>OVAU01004353.1:0-10171 GCA_900406315.1 Biscutella laevigata subsp. laevigata | reverse complement strand
ACTTTCTTAAAAATGACCCTTAAATAATACTATAGAGATAAAATATTCACAAAACTTTTTGCCTACAATATTTTGGTAATTCTAAATTTGGTTATTAGGAAACTTTTTTTATTCAAAAAAAAAAAAAAAACTACAACATATGAAGTTTTATTTGGTGCTTGCTTAGCCTCAACTTATTTTGTCTACAACTTATACATAGCGACGAGAGCTCGTGGCAAATAAAGATTTACTCATTGGGCTTGCCAAATGACACACGAGGAAGACGCTCATCGGTTCTTCTTCCTCGGATTTGGTTTCCATCACAGCTTTGAACTCAATGCATCAGAAGCTTAAAATTGACTTCTTCACTCACCAAGAAGTACTCATATCCAAGTACCTGAGCTCTGTTTCTAAACTCCTCCATTTCTTCCTCTGATACTTGGATCCCCACAAGAACATTTGCACCGGTCTCACCCTTTTTGAAACAAAGTAAGATTGTATTAGTAAACAGTACCATCAAAGCTTTTTTCATGGTGAAGTAAGTAGGAAACAAACCTGTGCACGGTAATGGAAAAGACTAATGTTCCATCGTGGACTGAAAGAGTCCAAGAAGTTCATTAGAGCACCAGGTCTCTCCGGGAAGGTAAATCGGCATAGAACCTCGTCTCCAACATTTGATTTTCCACCCATCTGATATGTACATAAAGCTTGATTCATACAAAACTTTGCAGAATCAATGGCACTAAGTGAAATCGATTTCAAGAACGTACCAAGTAACGCAAGTGATCTTTCACTAAGTCACTACTTGTGAGATTGAAAGTTCTGAGTTGAGAAGATTCCATTCTCTTCTCTAGTGCTTTGAGTTCTCCTGTTGTGTGCACTCCAACACTAGAACAATTACACAAATGCGGATTAGAGGATGAATAGCCACTCTTAAGAATTTTTCCAGGAAAGGGATTTACCTGTATAATACAACAGCCTCCTTTTCTGAGCTACATCTATATTTGAATTCAGTTATGTTCATTGGTCCAACCTGAATCCATCAATGAAATTTCATTAGATACAAACTGTAACGAGATTAACTTTCTATAGGTTATAATACCAAAACACAAACCAGTTCACAGAATTGCTTAAAGCTTCCAGGTTTTTCCGGCATGAGAGTAGCAAGAACAGCCTCTTGTTGTCTACCAACATTGGCAAGTTCTGTCACAATCCTTAGCTTGTCAAAGTTCATGTTTGCACCACTGGTTATGGCTACAACATTCACATCCTTTAGGCCATAGTATTTACAGTATGCTTCAGCTCCAGCGAGTGCAAGAGCTCCTGCTGGTTCTAATATGTTCCGTTTCTCCTCAAACATATCCTGTAGGCACAACAAATGCATGATTATCTAATATTCCGTGTTGCAGATGCTAAAAACGGTATCCAGGATAATACCTACTTACCTTTATTGATGCACAAATAGCATCACGAGTGACAAGAACAACACCATCTATAAGCTTTCTGCTTATACGAAAAGTCTCTTCGCCGACTTCTTTAACTGCTACACCATCTGCAAAACCACCAACCTGGTCTAATATTACCCTCTCACTGTGATGCAGAGACAACGCCATTGCATTTGCATCAGCTGGTTCTACACCAATGATTTTCACCTGCAAAAACCAGAAGCTCACAGTAAGGTTAACACTTAACAGTAGCTGCAGCTCTCAAGAAAATGGTGTAACATTTCTGAAGCAACCAAAGTTTGTACCTCCGGAGAAACTCTCTTGACGTAAGCAGCAATGCCAGCTATTAAGCCACCACCACCTACAGGCACAAATATAGCATGCAATGGACCTTTAGCTTGCCGTGTGATCTCCATGCCAACAGTCCCTTGTCCAGCAATAATATCAGGGTGATCAAAAGGAGGTATAAACGTAAGACCCTCTTCTTCAGCTCGTTTCTTAGCATATGCTTGTGCTTCATCATAAGAATCCCCAACGAGAACAACTGTCGCACCCAAATTCTTCACAGATTGCCACTGTTTTTAACCCAAACAAGAACCATTAGATCCTAACTCCAGGAGATTAAAGACTTGAGAAAGCATAAGACAGTACCTTGATTTCAGGGGTTGTAACGGGCATAGCAATCACGGCGGTGCAGCCGAGTTTACTAGCAGATAAAGCAACTCCTTGAGCATGGTTTCCAGCTGAGGAGCAGATAACTCCTTTCGCCAATTGCTCTGCTGGAAGTTTCACCATCATATTGTAAGCTCCTCGAAGCTTAAACGAAAAAACCTGCGTGAAACATGTTCAAGTGATAATCAGAAAGCACACACAAACTTAAATGTAGCCTCAGTTTCATGCATGATTGAGTCAAAATCAACCAAATGTAAAATCTCCAAGCATTAAAATCTGAAATCAAAATCTGAAAAAGAAGAAGAAGTGAGTGAAAGAAGAGACAAAGCTTACAGGTTGCAAATCTTCTCGTTTGAGAAACATATTAACACCTAACCTCTCCGATAACTTCTTAGCCAATTGAAGTGGTGACTCAATAGCAATGTCATAAACCTTCGTAGACAGTATATTCGTCAAATACTCCATAGCTTCAGCGATACTTCCATTATCAGAATCACTCGTACGCTCTGGAACAGCACCAAGGTAACCAGCCGGATATTGCAACGAACTTGGAGAGACATTGAGACGTGGTAAAGGAATAGTTGTCTGAATCGGTGTTGTAGACAAAGACGTTTCGTCTCGTGAAAGAACAGCCAATGGAGACACGTGAATCCGAGATCGAGTAACTGGAATCAACTGTTTTGATCGGAGGCTGGGATTACAAGACGGCAGAGGAATGTGGTGAAGGTAAGGAGGTAATGGTTGAGTTAACATTTTGCTATGGAGGGAAGACGGAGCCGTTGGAAGCTGGACGGAATCCATGGCGGCTCGAGAAGAGGAGGAAGCAGTAGGTAGCGGCGGCGGCGACAGTTTTATGAGAAAACTAACTGTGACTGATTGTTTATTTTACGAAGTTTATATATACACTAATGATATTTATAGTAATACTAATATGAGAATCAATATATAATTAACTTAATTATTTGTGACAAAAAAGAAAATTACCTTAATTATTTTAAGTGCAGATATTTTGTTGTCCTTTGTTTACTGCATTTCAGTGAAGGTGACACAACCTGCCGTATAGTTTGTTTTTACCGGTAAACAAAAATAGCTTACATTCTTTATTTTTTTTCCAACAAAATATATTGAACCATTTTGGGATACGATTTTGGAATACAAAAGATGAACCACAAAACTAAAACTAAGTCGACGGAAAAACAAGATATCCTCGGAAGTTATACACAACACAACAGAAACTAAAAAACTAGGCTAGGCAAAAAAAAACAAACAAAAATAGATTACATTCATTTGCTCACTTCTCAGCTTTTGGGATTTAAAACCAAAATTTTAGTAAATTTGTTAAAATGATGAAAGTATGTGAATTCACTTTAATGATGAAAAGATGAAAGTAACGAATCACTTATTTATTAATTTTCAAAAGCATTTTTCAAGAGTAACATTGTATCTACAAAAGCATTTTTTTTTTTTTTTTTTTTATCAAAAAAGAGAAACATTGTATCTACATATTATTAACAAAAAAATACTATGATATGTGATTACTATAAAAGTTATAAAACATATTTGAATTTTGTATTTGTTTACTAGAATAATTATAATATGCTCATTTAAATATTTATTAAAAATACATAAACTAATATTTGAATTAATTTCGAATTTATGTTTCAAAAAATATTTAATAACCAATTATATCAAATAATAGAAAACTGATATCAAGCTAAATTATTTTTAGTTGAATTAAATAGTTATTAGCATTGTACATCTTAAATGATTCAAAATTTAATAAAAATATATTATAATGTATAATAATATATATTTTTAATGAAGGCATGAGTCAAAAGAAAAAAAATCTAGTTTTTCATGCACGATAAAAACATGCATGACTATTAATTATATTTGCTGACATAAAAACTATTAATTATATTTATTTCTGTATTCATGCAAGTTAAAACAAAAAAAAAATGTGCAAGTGATGGTAAGAGAATCTGAAAATCCTAAATTTGTGGATGAGAATTCCAATTTTATCTCTTTTCCTATTCCTCACATACACACACAATTGAGAGTGCAAATTCAGAAGACATTCACAAGACAGAGAAAGCTTATTTTGGATTCAGACATAACAGTGTGTGAAACAAAAATATCGAAACAATGAACTTAACTCTGAAACTTGCGCAATCTCTCTCTTTCTCAGTTCCCTTTTCATCAAGTACACTCTGTTTTCTCTCTATCTCTGTATAATCAATACACAGATCAAGCAAAACATTGTTTGTTTGTTAATGGGTTTTGTTCAAAATTGCAGGAAAAAGGCAACTCAAACCATACCAATGCTCGTTACCGTCTCCCTGCGGCGAAGGTGACATAAAATCAGAGAATGTCGTTTCTCCGGCGCTGGTGAGCTTAGAAGGAAGAAGGGTTTTACTTGGATGTCTCCTCTCCGCCGGTGAAATTACTTCTCTTTTACTATAAAATTCTGACTTAAAAAGCTTTCAATTTAATGTATCGAATTTCTCAAATAGTCAGTCGTTTGAATCAAAAACAGCTTCGGGGATTCTGTTAACTGATTCAGCCGAGGCTGTAAGCACCAGTAGAAGAGCTGTAAGCATTCATATATACATATATGCTTAAGTTCTTGACTTAATTCAATCTCTTAACACACAATTCTCTCTGCAGCTACGTGCGTCTAAGATACCTGAAAGCGATTTCACCACTGTCTCCAATGGTCTCAAGTCCGTACTCTTCCTTCTTTACTTAATACCCAACTATTAAATGTTGAGTTGTTTTGTAAACCAATATGTAAGTTGTAAGACAATCCTCCTTTCTTAAACTAGTTTTTGGGAGTGAGTTAGGCTCATACTTGGTATCAGAGCAGGTTCACTTTCTTGATCATTGTCTACTCCCCATAGACACTTCGTGGATGTCTAATCCCACGATAAAATTTCACACTTCATATATATATATTTAGACATGAGTGTGAGGGGATGTATTTAACGTCCCACATCAGTAGTTGAGTTGTCTTGTGAACCAATATATAAATTGTGAGGCAATCCTCCTTTCTTGAACTAGCTTTTGGGAATGAGTTAGACCCACACTTGCTACTTATCACGACGCCTTCATATATAGCTGAAAATCGAATCTTTATATGGCAAAAGTCTTGGTTTTCATATAATTTCCTATGTTGCAGGTACTATGATATAAAAGTTGGCAATGGAGCAGAGGCTGTGAAAGGATCTCGGGTCGCAGTACGGTTGTGAATACGTTTCCTGGTTAACTTTCGATATGCTTTTAACAAGCTTTGATGCTTAACACAAGCTGTTTGTGTGTTGCAGGTTCACTATGTTGCAAAATGGAAAGGGATAACATTCATGACAAGTCGTCAAGGACTTGGTGTCGGAGGTGGAACGGTCAGTCACCATTACTCTAGTTGAATATGTGAGGATACTAAAACCAGTAACGTTTGAGTTTTTGCAGCCTTATGGGTTTGACGTTGGACAATCAGAGAATGGGAATGTTTTGAAAGGACTTGACCTTGGTGTTGAAGGGATGCGTGTAGGTGGTCAGGTTAGTTTCTTGAAACCCCGAAAGGCTTCATAGTGTCAGTTTGGCTCAAACTCAAGTCTTCATGTTTATATACAGAGATTGGTGATTGTTCCTCCTGAGCTGGCTTATGGGAAGAAAGGTGTGCAAGAGATTCCTCCAAATGCAACAATTGAGGTAAGTCCAGCTTTGTCGTCAACATTTGAATTGGTTTTGAGTTTTGGTACTTTTCTTTTGCAGCTTGACATTGAGCTGTTATCAATCAAGCAGAGTCCTTTCGGGTATGTGTAGATCACTTGTTTAAAACCCTGTAAACTCTGATCCACAAAACATGCCTTACAAGTAATCTTTTGGTTTTTACTCTGCAGGACGCCAGTGAAGATCGTTGAAGGCTAAGAGACAACTAATGAGCTGCAAAAACTGAATCCAAAATTGTATCTGTACAATCCCCAAAATATCTAAACTTCAGTGTAAAATTGGTCAAAGCTATGGAAGATTCAACTGTATAAGAAGAATATGTTTCATACTGGTTAGTGCAGTTGCATATCTGCTTCTCATCTATCATTCCTTTGCAAAACATAGAAATCAATTCAACCACAAAAGCTGGTAAGATGCTTATGGTTGAAATTAAGATCCAAGCTGGAGCCTACATACTTGTATCTATCTTAGACTGTGAGATCTAGACAAAGTTTTACAAAATTTGTACCGTTTTAATGGAAAATTCCAACGAAGCTAACGACTGGAGGGTTCATCTAAAAAACATTAGTGATTGAAAGTTGTAGAGGCCATGGGATTAGCAGGCGGCTTTGCCTGACCACCTCTTGCATTAGCTGCCCCAAACGGATTCCTAGCGTTTGCTGCTTCTGTTGCAGTGACTGATCTCTTTATCTTCAAAACCCACAACGTACATACGAAGTCAGCAAGATAAACTTCAATATATTTGTTTCTTTTCTACCCATTTGCATAATCCAATACTCATTGCTAGGGAAGTCTTAACTCATATGTGTTTCTACTTAAGAACTTACAGCGGAAAGTCTCTCTTTATGAATATCTGTTGTCAGCTGCAAAACATTACCCAAGAAAACAACCAAAGAAGTTAGAAGCTATCTTGGGTAAATCCTGTTAAGAATTGGAAAAATTGATTATCACAACAAATATGTTAATGATTCTTACTGGCTTTCGAAATGTCTTGATCTCATCACTGCTAAAACCAGGAGGCCTGATATTCCAGTTCCTTTCTACGTTTAAGGAGAAGAGATAACGAAACGAGATTAAACAATGTAAATGGAAACAGAAATAAAAAAGAAGAGGGCACATAATATCAAACAGAACGAACCAACATGGAGCAAGATGTCCTTAGCCTCTAGAGTATCTGACTTTCTATGCTTGGCTAAAGAACAGCCAAAAGTTGTGATCTGGACAAAAGAAAACACAACGAGTAGGAGTTAGAGAACAAACCCATCAGAGGACAGAAAATTTTACTCTTAAACATATCAAGATATTCACATATAATGTATTGGGGATAAAAGTGGCGTGAGCTACTTACTGACTCCACAAAGTCGTCAGCAATATCAGCAAGGATGTCTTCAACCTCGGGGTCCAACTTCTCTGATGGATCAATCTGTAATAGGAAAGCCATATAAATTCAGAGAAAAAATCAACAGATATCATACAGATGGCTCGAGTGCGGACCACCATCAAAGCAGCCCCTACAACTAGAGATGTGTTATTGTTGAATCTGTCAAGGTAGTCACCATGGCAGTAAGGTGAGCCAACCTACCAGAACATTAAAACTTACACAAACACACACAAAAATTCACAATGATTTGAGGCTTTCTATACGAGGCAATTGACAAATCACTGACAAAGTGAAAATGTCTCTTCTATTTTATTTTGATCAAATACACTAACCTTTCTCCAAAACGGATCTATCCAAGTGGAAGAAATCAAAATTTCATTAAGTGAGAGTGAAAACCCTAATCTATTTCATGGTCAATATGCAAAATGGATTACCTATGGTTGAGAGCATAAAGTGAGGTCAGTGGATACCTGCTGAAGTAGCTCATGTATGCTTCTTTTTCCTAGGACACGATCATCGGACTCCTCACTCTCTACTGTTTTAGCTTGGGCTCCTGGTGGAGGCACAGAAGGCAGGTTCGACATTGCCAGAGTAGTAGCTTTCTGATTTACTAACCCTTGGACCCGGGTCGGTTGATGTGGGTGAGGTAAAGGCGGTTGCAGAGATCTCGATTGTTGAAGTTGCTCTTGAGTCTGATGTTGTTGTTGAGGCTGTGAACTTGCAGCTGGCGTGGAAAGATGTTGCTGAGGAACGTGAGCTCTTTGTTGGATAGAAGGAGTATTTACTTGTGGCCTATACGTAGGGGGTGCCAAAGGTGGCTTTCCTTGGGCAGAAGATGATAACCATGGTTGATTATTGCCTTGCAAGCTTTGTTGTGCTGCACCGGGAGAACCAATAGATGAAGGCCTCATAAGGCTATGCCCTTGAAAGTTCTGCGAAAGGAAAATAAAGGAATTAAAAGTTAACAAACAATGTTCTTTAAAAACTGTCTACAGAATACACAAATAACAATGAAAGAAATAATCATCGGTCAAGGAACCAATTAAATCTATCAAACAAGGATGATCCAGAAAGATGTAAAAGGTTAAATGGCTAAACGGTGCTACAACAAGTAGGCTCTTATATATCCGTGTGATTAAGTGATAGTCACCTAAACTCTAATCAGCCATCAGAACACGAGAGTAATAGTTAAATCAGAGAAAGAAGTGAAAAGATTGTTTTGCTAGTAAGTAGCTTACAAAATTCATATCTTAGTAGTTCAAAATTTTTTGATCTAATGAGGTGAAGAATCATTCCCAACTCATACGGCAGATATTTTAAAGCCACAAACCAGAGTTCCTATTTTCAAAGTACGCTTATACGAACCCCAAGAAGGGTAAAAAGACATACTTGGGCAGGAGATTGGCTGGTTGGGGAGGAGGCTGGCCTTAGAGACGATTGAGTTGGTCTATGTTGGTGCTGAGCCATCCCACTTGGCCGCACCTGGGAACCTGAACCAAGCGTCCCCATCATCCCAATTCCCTGAGTTCCTTGCATCATTCTAACCTGAAAACACGAACAAAAATTTTGGTATTTTCTTGCATCTTCTGAATTCTGGTTTAGCTATAACAACACACAAATCTTTTAAATATGGCATAAATGCAAGAAAAATCACCTGGGGAGCACTTGTATTGGTCGTAGCTTCTGACATTCCGACAGTTCCACGACCTAATCCGCCGTATTGCTGCCCAAAAGAACCAGGAAAAGCAGAAGGCGACGGCTGAGAGGATGAAGGAGAGGGACTCGGAATTGGTGAAGCTGGAACGCCAATAGCCATACCGCCTCTTTGCTGCCCAGAAATAGGTAATGAAGAAGAAGAAGAGGCCGGAGCAGATGAGGATGAGATCAACGGCGAAGATGCGGAGGAGAAATGAGTGTACGAAGAGTGTTGTTGCCATGGTCTCGAATACGCGGGGGTAGTCGGCCGTCCCAAAGACTGAGGGAGGTGTTGCTGCGCCGATGATGTCACCGGACGCGCATATTGAGGGAGATTAGGGTTCGGAGTGAGAGATGGTAATGACGGGACTGGGGAAGAAGGAATAGAGGATGAAGCCGGATTGGTTGACGGAGGTTGCTGAATCTGTGTTAAAACTGATGGTTTCGAAGCAGTAACCGACGTCTGAGGAGGTGTTACCGGTGTTGGCTGAGACGCCGTCGAGGATTGCCGTGGCTGATCCATTAAAGGTTGTGAATGTGGAGGGAAGAGACATTTGCATTGGGTTTATAGAAGATCTATCGAACCGGAACTTCGGTACGGAATTAAATAACTAAACCGCAAATATCTATGTAAACCGGCATTAGTAATTCGGTATGAAACCGACTCTAATCGAACCAGACTCTCTAGCCGCAAGAATAGAAATTACTAGGGGTGGAATTCCGTTCGGGTCGGGTCAAAACGGTTTGGATTTTCAGTTTTCAATTTTTTTTACCGAATCAAACCGATTAAATTTTCGGTTATTTCGGTTATTGAAAAAAATAACCGAAAATAACCGAAAAGTCTAATTAAACCGGTTAATTCGGGTAATTCGAGTAATTTCGGTTAATTCAGTTCGGTTCGGTTATTTCGGTTAATTTTAGGTATTTTCAGGTATTTTGGTTTATATTCAAAATTCTGGTTTAATTTTGGTTTAATTCCAATTTAATTTTTTTAAAAAAAATCAGTTAACCAATCGGTTCGGCAAACCAAACCAAAACGAAAACCGAAAAAACCGATCTGTTTGGTTTGGTTTGATATANAACAAAATTTAGTATGTGTGCTTCAAATTTGATTATGATTTTAAATATTTTTGTTATCAAATTTTTTGACACGAGATATTATAGATTAAAACTAAAATATAATTTTGAGAATCATAAAATAATAAGTTTAAGAATAAAAAAAAAAAAACAACACTTTGACCCCACCAAACATGGAATTATAAATTTTGAA
>OVAU01004352.1:0-10172 GCA_900406315.1 Biscutella laevigata subsp. laevigata | reverse complement strand
TATATATATATATATATATATATATATATATATATTAGATCAAGTGATATTAATATGACTTTTTTATTTTCCTTGTAGTCCCATGAAAAAGGCAGACAAGTTATTATTGGTGAATTTTTCGTAAAGTCGCATACAAGGCCAGACGGGTCCTATATATGTAGATTTGAAAGCTCAAATAATATGTGAGTACTCTGACAAGGCGGTTCAAGAAACATTGTCTCAGTTGTATCCTGAGGTAGCGTATGATGCTACTTCTAAGGTTCCACAACTCTCGGAAGATAAGATGAATGAATTATTCATTCGGGTAATAATTTATTGAATTTATAAATTTATTGTTGTAATTTATGAATAAAATCTCATATCTAATATTTTTGTAGTCCACTATTTCGGATGAACGAGGTCGTCCTTACGGGATGGCCAATCTTCAACGATTTATGGCACATGCTCACGAAGAGGAAGTGAAGGTGGCTCTAGTTCTGCAACTTTTCGAACAATCCTAGACAAACTTGAGGCGGCTCATCAAAAGATTGAAGAACAAGCAACTATTAATGCGGTTGAGCTTTCTCGTCGGGATGTTGCGTTTGATCGTTTGAGCCAGGAGAATTAGAACAACCAGAACCACTTGGTCTCAATTGTGAGCTACCTCAAGAGTCTAAATTCAAATATGCCTGAATATTTGGCCGCTCCACCCGTCTCAAGCCCTCGAGACCAATTTTGATTTTCCTTTACTACATCCACCGTAAATTGGCTGATTTGCAGCTGCTAACATATCAGAAAATCTCTTTGTATCTATGTTAGTTTCCTCATCCAAATTATCATATAATGTTAATGTTATTTTGTGAAATGCATCATTAACTATATCATAAAATCCATTTCCATCATGATCATATTTTTTTTATCATAATTAGATGTTTTGCTATGTTCATGCTCGAGAGAATCCTCAATACTACCATGATCAATACTCTCGTACCGACTACTACTACCAAATTCAATACATATATTTGTTCATCTCCTTGATGAAATCATAAAAATTATTTCGGTGTATATCTTCTATTAAATATATGCCTCCAAACGATATTTATATAAATGAAATGTGTTTATGCATTTTCGACATGGACATAACATCTTACACGTTTCCAACGTTGTGGGCATGTTTGACGCTTTATACAAAAATGCCTCTAGACTATCTTTGAACTCTTTCGTCACCTCTCCATTTTCATCTTTATGTTTATACATACATGCTCGATTTCAAAGCTCTTCATAATTACTTTTTCTATTTTTTTTTTTTATTTTTTTTTGTTAACCAGGAGGTTCCGGTTGGGTTCATTGGGACTCCCCCGGTTGGGCCCTGTGGGCTCACCAACCGGTTGGGCCCTTCTGTAGCTCCAACCTTAATCCCCCTGGGGCCGTGGGAAGCCGTTTCTACACACGGAAAGCCGGGTGCACCCACTCCCAACGGAGAGGATCGAATCCGGGGCAAGGGGGACTTTGTCCCAGTCTCTTACCGTTTCATCCAACTTCACGTTGGTATTACTTTTTCTATTTTTAGAGATTTTAATGGTTTTAATTGATTTTACAACATATTTGAAGGGATATATAGTGTTTTCTCAAATATTTATGTTGCATTAGCATTGTCTTACCGAGTACCCATAATTTTCAACCTCAACTTCATCGTCGTTAATGTTGCGACGATGTAGCTTCCAAGATTTTTTATTTCCTGGTTTGCTATTACTTTGCGAGGTCTTCTCCATATCACGACTAAATCGACACTAATCTCTCCCTTATTGCTTCTGTTTTGCGACTACTTATCTTATCACATAAGCATTGTGGATTTGATGATACTGAAGGCGAATTACCGACGCCAATGAAACCATCATATTACCAATGATCAATTCTAATTAGTCACTAAGGATTCGTTAAATAACGACGTCGAACGTCGTTAATTCTGATCATTATCCACAATGATTCTTATAGTGTATAATCTTCCAAACAATCATAATATATGGTGTAAACCTTAAGGGCAGACCCGGCCCGAGTATAAGGCATGTGAAGCAATAGCTTAAGGTCTCCTCCTAACAAAAATAATATGGGGCCACATTTTTTGGCATATTGGATTAGATCCCATTTCTATTTGACAATATTTATTTCCTTTTTTACATCAATAACTATAACTAGACAATTTGAAAGATCTACCCATAACTTAGAAAATGAAGTTTTCCTTTTTTCCCAAATGTTATCATCACATTCCATATCTATCAATCATATTGGTATGTTTTGTTTATTTATTGAATTTTACTTTCGTTTTAGTTTTGAATTTCTAAGTATATGTTTTATATTTTCTTATGTGAATTGATGATGAGTTTGGACTTTTTTGAAGTCACACTCTTGAGTTTTATAATAATTATAACTGCAATTGAAAAGTAAATGTTAACAATGAAAATGATTTATTATTTATATATATATATATATATATATATATTTATTGTATGGTAAATAATTTTTAATATAAAATCAGGATATGCTCAGTGATTTGTGTTAGTACGGTCTTTCAGTTACTATCCGGATCATGTATGGTGATAAGAAAAAAGAATTTTAATATAGGCCACATATTCATATTGTGATTTAGGCCATTGAAAATGAAGGATCGGCCCAGTTTAAGGGTATAGTGGATGGTTGTCCAACAGGAAAATCAACCCAATCATTATACAAATATAAATTTCTAAAACACCTTTTAATTTACCAAACAATTTCTTTTACCTAAAATTAATCGAACATTAAGAGTTCGATTGATTTAAATGCAATTTATTGCAATTGTGGGATTTTATGGATATGGGTAACAATTTTAACGCTATCAGATGATTTACAAAATTAGTTTAACAATTGTACTAAATAATTAATACAATACTTATTAACCGATATAATAGTAGTTGTGGTAATGATTAAACAGAAAACAGAAAAATATAAATATATTAAAATCATGATATTATAAGATTTAACTAAATTAGTAAAATTAAATATAATAATAAATACGAAATTTTAGATTTTAAGGTTTAAAATTATTTAAATGAATGTTTTGGTTTGTTAGTTTAAAATATTAACCAACTACTAACTCAAAGCTTGAAAGAAATGAGAGAGGTGAAAAAGATTGACGTTTTATTGAGTCATCTTTGTTTAATCTTTCCTTATTATATCATATTGTTTTATATGAAAATCTACTAGGGTTTTTAAAGAACGGCTGGCTATTCATTCAAATCATTGAGAAACTCAAATCTATTCTCCAACAGAAATAAACTGTCATTTTGAGCATAAATGTTGTGTGATGTTGCAGTGATCGTTGCATGAATTTTGGCAGCTTGTGGTGAAGAAGTGATGAAATACTATGTTTGATGCAGAGTCTTTCTCTTTGTTTTCTGATTCTTGAGCAAAGCTTCTGATTGATTTGGTGACTTACAAATAGTAATATATAGAGAAGCCTCTGGCTGACCGAGAGAGTTTCCTCTACTCTTGACCCCCCCCCCCCCAAACTTTGTGTGGGTGGGAGATTTACGCCAAGTTTGAAACGCAACTCCTCTAAGGCCCGTTGAGGTAAGGACTTGGTGAATATGTCAGCCAACTAATATGCCGAGGAGATGTGATGGACGATCAGCTGCTTCATATCTACTCTTTCACGGACAAAATGAAAGTCAATGTCAAAATACTTTGAGCGTTTATGCATTAACGGATTTGCAGAGAGATAGACCGCAGATAAGTTGTCACAATACAACTTTGGAGTAGCTACAGACGTTAAACCAACATCTTCAAGTAACGAGACTAGCCACTTCAACTCAGTTACTGCGTTAGATAACATGCGGTATTCAGCCTCTGTGGAGCTTTGAGAGACAGTTAGCTACTTTTGAGCAGATAAAGAAATGATATTAGTGCCAAGAAAAGTGCAAAAACCGCCATTTAATCTCCTTGTGTCTTTACAATTCGCCCAATCATTGTCAATGTATGCTCTCATAGTACAGTCAGAGTTTGCAGAATAGTTAATCCCAAAGATAGTCGTGCCTCTGAGATAGTTGAGAATCCGTTTGAGCAGATTGAAATCTGATGTGGTGGGAGAGTGCATGTTCTGACACACACAACTCACAGCAAACTGTAAGTCTGGTCTAGTAAGCGTGAGATATTGAAGCTTACCAGCCAAACTTCGAAAATACGTGGGATCCAATAACAGTTCCAGTTGATTCTACGCACGATCAAGCTGTAGAGGCAACGAAGTAGAGACTGGGGAGCATTCAAACATCCCTCCAATCTGTAATAAGTCTTCAACATACTTAGCTTGGCTTAGAAACAAGCCATAGTCATGATAGTGTGCTTGAATTCCCAAAAAGTAGTGAAGACGTCCCATGTCTTTCATTTTGAAAGACGTATGCATTGCAGTAATCAGAGAAGCAATCAAGTTGCAGTCATTTCCTGTGAACAACATGTCTTCCACATAGCGTAAAAGAAGGATGACTTTACCATTGAGTTGATATGTGAACAAAGAGGGATCTGGATTACTGCAGAGGAACCCAAACTCAAGAAGGAAGGTACTAAACTTGTTAAACTATTCACGGGGCACTTGTTTAAGGCCATAAATAGCTTTGTGCAGACAACATACATGAGCAGGTTTAGATGCATCTACAAACCCCGGAGGCTGATGCATATAGACTGTCTCAGAGAGTTCACCATGAAGAAAGACATTTTTAACATCAAGTTGCCTTACTTCTCAGTTGTTCACAGTAGCAAGATGAAGAATTGTGCGTACAGTCGATGTTTTCACTACAGGACTGTAAGTCTCAAGATAATCAATACCTTCTTCTTTATCAAAGCCCTTTGCCACAAGTCTAGCACGAAGCTTGTCAAAGGACCCATCATCAAGAAGTTTGGTGCGAAAGACCCATTTGCATGTAAGAATGTTCATGTATGGCATGTAAGGAACCAAAGAATACGTCTGTGTAGCATGAAGAGTGTCAATTTCCTCAAGCATCGCATTGCACCAACCAGTGTGCTTAAGTGCAGCAGGCACTGTCTTTGGTCCTTCTGGAGTAGACGTTATAGCAAGCATAACGTATTTCTTATTTGGTTTTGTAATGCATGCACGTTTCCTCGAAACCATTGTATGAGTTGAGGAAGCATCATGAATTACATCAGTGAGCGGAGACGTTGGTAAGAGAGCTGGTTATGATGGTGAACCAGCTGAGATGTCTGTTTATGGCAATGGCTCAAGTGTGTCTGACCCTTGAGCGAGAGTAGGAGCATTGTTGCCTAGAGAAACGAGATCAAAACCCGTCGTACACCCAGAACTATGCCCCCTCAATCAAAGTAGGCACAACAGGAGAACGAAAAGTCGGAGGAGCACTTGGAGGAATATCAATAATAACCATACTGGAAGGTGGTAGAGCAGCGTCTTCAGAAGGCAGAGACACTGGAGGACCAGCAGAAGGTAAGAAGCTCTTCTGCCAAGCCTGTAACAGAGGTGTAGTGTTTTGTTATCGAAGATGAATGTATGAGCTAGCAAAAGGAAAACATTGCTCATCAAAAAGAGCGTGTCGTGTAATATAAACACAGCCTATTGGTGGATAAAGGCAACGATATCCTTTGTACTTCTCATTATAGCCGAGAAAGACACAATGTAGAGATTTGGGATCCAATTTGTTTGTTGCATAAGGACGAAGATAAGGATAGCATGCACAGTCGAATGTACCCAATGCAGAGTACTCTGGTTGTTTGCAGTACAAAGCTTCAAAGGGACTTTGTTTGTCAATTAGGGAATTTGTGGGCAAGAGATTGCCCAGAAAGGCTACATTAAAAAAAGCTTATGTCCAATACTGAAGTGGAAGTTTGGCTTGAAACAACATAGCAAGACAAAGTTCTGTGATGTGACGGTGTTTTCGTTCTGCAATCCTATTTAGTTGTGGGGTATACGAACACGATACTAAATGTTGTATACCAGATTTTGTTAAATGAGATAGAAACTTTGCATCCATAAACTCGTCTCCGCCATCACATTGAAATATTTGGATCTTTGAACTGAGTTGATTTTCAACAAGAGACTGAAACTTGAGAAATATTGAGAAGAAATAAGATTTTATCTTGAGTGGAAAAAACCAACAATGTCTTAAGAAGTTGTCTATAAAAACTACATAAAAACGAAAACCTTGAAAGGAAGTCACCGAAGAGGGACCCCAAAGATCACAGTGAATCTTTTCAAGGGGCTTTTAGCAATATAAGTGGAACCAGTAAATGGCAATCTGGTGTTCTTCCCAAGCTGACAAGACTCGCAGACAGTAGAAGAGACCTTATTCAAAGATATAACCTTCTTGGAAACTAATTGTTGAAGGACTTCAACACTTGGATGACCAAGCCTTCTGTGTCAAACCACATCAGAAGTAACAACTTGTCTGGTGCTGTAAAACGCAGTGAAGGCCGGATTTTCCAAGACATATAGATCCTTATGACTTTTTCCCACTGTCAGAACCTGGTTGGTTTCCTTGTCCTTAACGCAAACAGACATGTCATCAAATGTAAACGAATAAGGATAATATGCAGTCATCTTTGAAATTTATAGTAAAGATTTGGCAATGTCCGGACACACAAGAACATCTTTCAGAGTAAGGTTACCTGACATAGTATGCAGCGGAATGGAGCTAATGTGTGTTATTGGTAAAAAATTCCCGTCTCCAACCATAATTGAGCCATTGCCTTGATATTGATGTGTTTGTTGCAGATTTTGTGTGGAGCTGGTAACGTGAGAAGAGGCTCTAGTGTCTGGATACCATTCATTTCCAGAAAATTCTTCAGTGTTTGAGATTCTCATGGCTGAGAGTGTGTTGTGCAGTTCTGGTGGTTGATAGTTATCATTGAACCGATTGTAGCATTTAAAGGCCGAATGACCAATTTTTCCACAGATCTGACAGATTGGTCTTGTGTCTGTTGTTGCAGTCTCATTGTTTGTGAATTGCTGAGGAAAACCACGTCCTTGCGTGTTGTATGAGCCTCTGCCATTTCCACGATATCCACCTCTGTTGTTTCCTCTGCTCCTGTTTGAGTATCCTGCTCTGTTGGCGTAGTAAGCTTGATGAGGATCAACAGTTAGAGTCGTTTGATAAGACTGTATTTTGTCCTCAAATCCAGTAAGCTTAAACAACACATCATCAAAGCAGGACCAGGATGAATGTTCATAGACTCTTCTATAACAGTGCAGATGGACTCATATTCCTTTCTTAAGCCATGAAAACCCCCATAGATCTTCTCTTGTTCAGAGAGAGGTGAATATATGGAGTCCAACTGATTACATAAGCTTTTGATTTCAAAAAGATACTGAGTCATCGACTTTTGCATTGTGGTGGTGGTCTGAATCTTTCTCTGCAGATCCAAGCGTTTGGTGGCTGAGACACTGTTGAACTTCTTCGCAAAATACAACCAGACTTCTTGAGATGAACGGAGACCATAAACCCCTTGAATAACTTCTTCAGATAGTGCTCCAAACAGCCAAGCTTTTATCAGCTGATCAGTTTTCATCCATTTCAGATATTCAGGGTTGGATTTTTCTGTGACTTGATCACCATTTTGAATGGGGTTTCTGCAGGTTTTTGCGTGGCTCTTGTGACAAATCCGAGCACCTATTGGTAAAGAACTGCTCGAATTGCAGCTTCCAGGAGAGATAATTCTTCTCATTTAACTTTAAAGTAACACACTGAGAAATTGTGAGAGTAGGTGCAGAGAAGGTTTGGTAGGCCCTTCCATGGCTCTGATACCATGAAAGCTTGAAAGAAACAAGAGAGATGAAAAAGATTGACGTTTTATTGAGTGATCTTTGTTTGATCTTTCCTTATTACATCATACTTTTTTTTATGAAAATCTACTAGGGTTTCTTGCAAAGGCCAGCTGGCTATTCATTCAAATCATTGAGAGAATCAAATATATTCTCCAATTATGAGCATGAATGTTGCATGATGGGTAGTGACCATTGTGTTGCGTGATGTTGCAGTGACCGTTGCATGAGTTTTGGCAGCTTGTGGTTAAGAAGTGATGAAAAACTTTGTTGATTAGGCTGTCCTTTTGAGCAGTGCCGGCCATAGCACAAGCTGGGCAATCATCAGCTTGGGGCCCTTGTGTGATTAAATAAATTTTCGACCCTAAATATCCAAAATGTATTTGTAGGCTAGCGGCAGAAGGGTCTATAATGCTGCATCCGAACCAGAGTTCGAGCCTTGACACCAACAATCGACCCTTTTTAACTTTTTTCAATTTTTGCTTTGAGCTTTAATAATTTCAGGACCGGGCCTGCTTTTGAGCATGAATGTCGCATGATGATGCAAGGTCTTTCTCTTTATTTTCTGATTCTTGACCAAAACCTCTGATTGATTTGAAGATTTACGAATAGTAACATATAGAGAAGTCTCTAGCTGTCCGAGAGAGTTTTCTCTACTCTTGACACGCTAACTATAACTAGGGTTCTTGTGATTAACATCAAATACTAACTATTCGAAAGGATACACAAGCACTAGTAAAAAAATTTGTATAGCCACCAAAAAATTGGGTATGGACTATTTTTTCGTGGCTATAGAAGTTTAGCCACGGAAAATAATTTGTGGGTATAACCTCGTGGGAAACTAGGTTTCGTGGTTATTTCGTGGGTAACTGGTCAGGAATTAGCCACGAAAAAATTTGTGGGTATCCGTAGTCTTTTTGCCACAAACGGGTCATGGGTTTTTCGTGGCTACTGAATTATGGATTAAAAAAATTATATATATTATATACTAATTATTAAATTTTATATTATTATTATAAATAATTATATTAATTACACTAATTATTAAATATTTTAATTCTATTTATTATATTATAATTTACAATTTAAATAAAATAAAATACAAAAAAATATAAATAAAAATAACACACAAAAGCTAGATCTTGTCGCCGCCATCGCCACCTCGCCATCGTCCTCGCCGCCACACTCGCTGCCACGCTCTCCGGCTCGCCGTGGGAGAGGAAGCCCGTCCCGTGGAGAGGGGAAGAGTATGTTGCCGTGGAGAGAGGAAAAGTTTGTCGCCATGGAGAGAGGAAGAGTCTGTCACCTCTTCAACCGCTCGCCTCCTCAACCGCTCGCCTCCTCCTCAGCAAGATTCAACAACAGAATCAACAAACCCTTTTATAAATAAAGTACAAAGACAGAAAAAGCTTACTCGAGAGGAAGACGAAGCTTGAGAGAGTGAGCGACAACCAAGAGGAGTCGCAACGCGGAGAAGAGGTCGACGAGGGAGGGAGGGAGAGGTCGACGTGGGATTGTAGAGAGCTTCGACGGAGGAGGAATTTGCAGAGGACAAGAAAGAAGAAGAAAAGAAGAAGAAGACAGAGAATTGAAGAAGGTTTGAATGGACAAGGAGAAAGAAAGAAAGAAGAAGATAAGAAAACGGCACAAAGAGAAAGATGACATTTAAAAGCTAGAAAATTAGGGTTTCTCTAATTGGGTCATTTAATTATTTGTGGCCCATTTAATTTTTATATCATATAAAGTTAACTTAAATTTACAAAACTTAATTAAAATGAAACATACACATTATAGTCATAAATTATGTACAAAAATTTCAATATATTTTGATCTAAATATTTATTTAATATTTGTTAATAATTTCAGTTTTCAATTTATTTTAGTTTAACATGTTTTAAAGTTTAGAGTTAAAAGTTGAAGTTTTAGAGTTTTGGATGTTAAACTTTAGAGTTTGAAGTTAAAGGTTGAAGTTTTAGATTTTAGGGTTTAAAATATATGATTTAGAGTTTAGAGTTAAAGGTTAAAGTTTAGAGTTTATAATTTATGATTTAGTGTTTATAATTTTGGGTTTTTTATTTAGGTTTAAAATATATGATTTAGAGTTTAATTAGAGTTTAAAGTTTAAAGTTTTTAATTTAGAGTTTATAGTAAATTTTAGAGTTTTAGAGTTGGGTTGATCGCTAAATAGAGCACTTTTCAAAATATAATTGCTCTTTTGAGCACCTTTAGGAAAAGAGGTACTTTCTCACTTGGAAGCGGGGTCGGACGGATCAGACGTTTGTTGCGAAGCGTCTGGACAGGATCTTATGTTGCCCCCAGGCGCGTTTGTTATGGCTGGAGGCGAAGGTGTCGCATCTACCGTTCTTGGCGTCCGATC
>OVAU01004350.1:0-10175 GCA_900406315.1 Biscutella laevigata subsp. laevigata | reverse complement strand
GATATGTTGTGTTTTTTTATCGTTTTTAGGATTTGTTTTCACTCGCTTTTCAATCGTTTAGGTTGCATTTAGAGTCCTTCTATGTCATATTGCATTGCATTTGTATATATCAAGTGTGGAGCGACCAGAGAACAGAATTCGAGTCAAGAATTGGATTTCTTGTAGACTTAGCCAAAATCAAGGCATTTCCTGCAAAGCATCCCGACGGGGAATCAATCTGTCTCGGCTTGGCACAGCCCGGGACACTTTCTCTACGTCAACGATCAATCAGTCCCGGCCAAGGTCCCGACCTGTCCAGCCCGGGACATATCTTACGGCTCCGATTTCAGCAACCATCCCGGCATAACCGTCCCGGCCTGTCCAGCCCGGGATGGTCCCTAATATCCAAGCGTGCAAGGCGTCCCGGTATATGTCCTGACCTGCACAACCCGTGATTGATCATCCGCAAGACTTTTACAAATCGTCTCGGGGTACTCAGTCCCGCTCTGCTAGACTGGGATCACCGCTCCCATAAGGCAAATTCAAAGAGTCCCGGCCTGGAAAACCAAAGTGTCCCGGTTTGCCAGCCCAGGACGATCCATCGCGGGCTCATTTATTATAAATACCCATTGTCTCAACAACCAACATTTTTATGCTTTGATTTCTCTAGTTCTAGTTTCTATTGTTTTTAATCTTCTTTTGCTCTTGTTAACTATTGTTCTTAACTTAATTATCTATCTAAATCTTGTTTTCATCATGCTTGCTTCATATTTGATTTGTGTTGGATTGATGGTTAGTGAGTAGTTATACCCTAAGTGAATGGATTAGGTAGATTAAGGTGGTTTAGTGCTTAGACATACTACTTAGGGCTTGTAATCAACATATCATCACTAGATTGACGGGTTTAAGGTTATAAGGGAAGTAATTAATCAATTCTAGAGCTTAGGCATTTCACGCCCGGAAGGTGTTCGATGAAATGCCCGAATGAATCAAACTAGTGCTATTTGAAGCCTAACCAAGGAATTGTGCTAGGATCCTATAGGGATTGCATGGACTAGGATTTAATGCTTGTTAATTCATGCATTTAGTCAAGGGATTGATACTTGCATGTTTTGGTTTTCACCAAGGAATTGGGTTTATCTAAATCGGATAGCTCCTAGATCAAGGATAAGCATTTAGATGTTGTTAATGAGTAGTATGTGTAAGAAGTATACCACCCGAGTCAATAACCTTAATCCATTCGCTTAGTTTCTCTTTGTATTTCTCTTAATTTGGTTTGGTTGACTTTTAGTTGACCTTATCTTATTGATGCAATTTAGTAGTTCGATAGGTTTGTTTAGTGACAAAGCAATCTCTGTTATCTTTCTAGACTTAGCATTTCTCTCTATATAATTAGTGCGTGATCAAAAATTCCGAGATTGGTTCGATATATCCCGGATACTTGTATCCACCCTGTACTACATTTGATCGTAATTAGATATTAGTCTTCTTTTTTATCAATAAGGAGAAGGCGAAATATCTCTTTATCATTAAATCAACCTTTCTTTATGTATTAGCCATTGCTCAATCTTGCCTGTCTCTTTGTATTATTCTTTAGTCTCTGTGGATTCGATCCCTAAGTACTACAGTTGACCGTTTCTGCACTTGCAGATAATTAGTTGTCTAGGGTAAAACTTGAGTGACATCAATCTTCTTCTCTTTTTCTCATTCTTAGTTTTCAAAACGATCACAAGTGCATGTGTACATTTTCAGTCTAAATCACTAAATTGCAAATCTAAAACCTCAAATGATATACTTCATATGGCCACTAAGAAAACACAAAAGCACTGAATTAAATCTAGTCGTTATCTAACCATCTAAGATTTCATACTAACTAAACCACAAAAGAAATCATGTTAACCCAAATTCTCTCCTTAGTTTTTGCACATGAATGAAACATTGAATGTCATGAAAAAGACAAGACATTATAGAGCTTGGAAAGGAGGTTAGGGTAAAAGAGATGTTAGCATACTGAAAGTGAGTTTGACCACTCATGATAAAAAAAGGGTGGTAGAATTGTAAAACAAATCATAGTGTGGTTACTTATCTTTCTTGATATCAAACTTCATGACGAGAAACATTAAGTACATGTTAAAGTTCAAGTTAATTTGAGTTAACATTAGATCTAACAAAACCTATCAAACATCAGTTTTCTAGATGGGAGTTTTGTCATGAGGTTCTCCACTTTGCCTACACAAACCAAAATCCAGCAATAATGGTCCAAAAATCCATAAACATAAAAAGGTCAATCAAAATCATCACAACAGAAGGTCGTAATCTATAAAATTCATGATTTTAAAACATGACTAGCTCTAAAATCTAAAACGAAATAGAATCCAGCAAAAAAGAAAAGAAAAAGTGACATCAGTAATGGTGGCACATTTCCCCAGACTTACTTCACATTATTCCAATGTAAAAATAAATCTAAGGGGACGATTCACTCACAAACAAAAACCAAAAAACAGAAAAGTGCAAAAGAAGAAGAGAAAGATAAAGAGACACTACTATGTAGCCCAAGTGCTCATGCGGAGTCTTGTGAATGATTGTTGTCTCCTCTTATAACCCTCCCAAATGCAAGTCAACTAAAGGGGTGCCATCGTCATCTGTCTTGGGAGAGGGAGAGCGCGAGCGAGGCTGAGTCTTGAAGCGTCTTGAGTGACGACAAGTACATGAACTTGAGAGACGAGAGTCATGAGGTCCTCAGTATGAGGTACGAGCATTTATCTCGTGGATGGTATACAATACTTTACTTGAGCTTGGATGTGAATGTGATGGCTTTGGGTCACGCGCTTGTGGCACTGGACGGTACATTGAAGTGGCTCTACCCTCCTAAATCTTGGAAGCTGCTAGAGGCGCCTAGGAATATTCACCTCTAGGCTGTTTGTGTTGGAACCCCTTGGGTACACCACGAAGCTCATCACATGGAGGTAATAAAGTAATACCGAGAATGGTACTGTCACGGGCACCTGGATAGATAGATAGTAGTCAAGTGTGGAACAAGAAGTGTGACAAAATAGGGTGGATCATGCATATCCTCTAAGATATAAATGTAACCTCTGGTGTCACTCTCCTAAGACTAGCTAGAATCTCGCAGTTCGATAGGTATTGCACGTCAGTCCTAGGTACGTTGGACCAGCTCTCAATGCACCATCGAAGGAAACCCCAACACCCTATCCAAATCCTAGTGACCATACCTTTGAAGTGTATTGCCCTCCTAGACTTGAGTGCGCATTTCCTCAGCTCGATGAACTTTCTCACAATAATGCATCAAGTTGAACACGTTGTTGAGCGGAACACGCTCCTGACACCTAGGTGCAACATACCAACTTCAACTTTTGTCGCTGTTCCAGGCTCGGCTTTCCCAAAGAAGGTCAAGCTAACAAGCATATTGCATAACGAGGGATCAGACTGCATATAGATGACGGATTGGCTTTGCGCCAAGTCTTGAAAGGTGGGTTGCGATGATCCTCCAAAAATCCTTTGTTTTTGCATACGTCATCATGGGGGTGAGCTATCCCTGATGGCGATTTTGAGAAACACAGAGAGCTCATCAATAGTAATCTCTTTTGATCGTTGTTGAACAAAGAAGCTCACGGTCCCCTCTCGGGCTAGAGGGTACCTCAGGTCCCCGAATATTGGTTGGATGGAGGCGAATAACTGAGCTACTAGATCCAAATAAGTCTCCCCAACCATGGTGGGGAGGTCTGACAGCTCAATGTGGTGAAACAGCCTCATCACGTCTGATGTAATCTCCAAATCATTTAATGTCGAGGTATGAGTGAACCTCGTCGTGAAATACTCGCAGTGGCATCATACAACTCAACAGGCAAGTTGTCTGTCGCCTGCTTTTGAGTCTGACGCCTGGAAATGGCTTGCCTGTCTTATCTTGGACATGCCCGATACCGTTGATCTCAACACTCACGCACATCTGATATCTCTAATTTTGAAAAGAAAATGACATGCGAAAAAAAAATGCAAAAAAGCCAAAATTTTCAAAAATAATTGAAATTAGCCGAAATTTACATAAATTGTACATATGGCCCAAACTTTTTTGAATTTGCACAACAAGAAAACATGGGATTGATCGATTCTTGAGTCTGACGCCTGGAAATGGCTTGCATGTCTTGTCTTGGACATGCCTGATACCGTTGATCTCAACACTCATGCACATCTGATATCTCTAATTTAGAAAAGAAAATGGCATGCGAAAAAAAAAAATGCAAAAAGCCAAAATTTTCAAAAATAATAGAAACTAGCCGAAATTTACATAAATTCTACATATGGCCCAAACTTTTTTAAATTTGCACAACAAGAAAACATGGGATTGATCGATTCTTGAGCAGAATCCTTGGAAAATCAAATCGACATTCCCGTTGTTTTGTGGGAAGGTTGGATCGATTGATTTTATCGTTGGGTCGATCAGTTCCTACCTGCTGGCTCCCTTCAACAATTTTCTCACTTTTCAGGGTAACTGCATTAACAAATTTCTCGGTTCCTTCTACTGCTTTTGCTAGTGGGTTATGTGAAGTGCTTCATTAAAGACAGAGCACTGTGTTATCTTAAGTTCCAAGACTGCAATGTGAGCCCAGATAGAGCTAATGTCGCTTTGAAACTTCTTTGAATTGCTTCTTCCCCGCTAGCAGCAGTTGAAGCATCCACATAAGCTCATCTAGTTGAGATTCAAATGGTCAAATTTGTTTTCCTCATCGATTCTCTGAGACCGATGTTGATGGATCATGTAACTTGGATTAAATCATTTGTTGTGAAGTCTCCATTGTTTTATGGTAGGCCCAAACATGGTTCAGAAGTACTTGAAACACAAGAAATTGAAATTAAATTAAATAAAAACAAAATAACAAAGTGTCTTAGACTCAAATTTAGCCTTAGACTCTTAGGCTCGCACAATTAGTCCCGACAACGACACAAAAAAATTGATGTGACTCAGGTTTTAGCCTTGACAACTATATGCAAGTGCACAAAACAAATCGCAGCAATAAATAGTGATCACATCTACATAGACTAAAATGTTAACACAAAGAGACAATAAAACCTAAGATAAGCGATCTAGGTTTGCTTGTTAGGGATAAACTTTAGATTAAACCCTCTCGATGATGACTTATCTTCTGATTCTTGTCACCCAACGAACAAATCTTCTTCACCATCATCACGTAGGCTTTGGGAATGTGAGGAGACTCTTCTAAAAAATAGCTTTGCATTTGACAGTAAGTCTGGTGGAATGATAGAGGAAGCGGTATCGTTGTTGTGCGACCATGCTCTGAAGCAGCGTTGAGGATCCATCAACCACAATGGCCCATGAGGAGTTGTTTGGAAGTGAAAGGCGTTGAGGCGAGCTAGATTCCTCGACTGCTGGAGTTAAAATAGAGGGAAAAACTATTGTACGGTTTAACCAGATACGGTCCAATATAATTTGTTGCCTAAAATAATTAGACTAATTAACTGACCTAAATTTTACTATAATAACAAATTTATCACATTATAATTGGTTTTATTTTTTTTTTAAATGTGGCCTAAATCTCAATATTTGTTATGTCTTATGGTAAAGCCGGCTTTGGGTCTAGTGCAGGGTAACCCACCTCGTTGAGATGGTTTGCTGAGGGATGATGAACCATCTCAACGGTGGAGCATTCCGCTTCGGATCTGCAACACAACAGCCAAGAAACTGATTTCTTCCGAAGGATGGATCCATGTCACAAAAAAAGACGATATTGACCGAATGGCTCAACTGAAAAGATTCTTGACTCAAAGTTGGCTCAACTTTCTGCTCATCTTTCATTATAGCTGTGACGAGACTATTTCCAATAGAAGTTGACACCATGATTTTAAGGATAATTTAAACAGTTTGTACGACCGTTTTCTTACCGGCATGTGGTACTGGATTCACCTCTTTAAAAAGTTGATGAAACCCATTTACTCAATCAGGCCCAATATTTATTGGTACAAACGAAGTACAACATCTCACAAATTGCCTCTGAGATTGACCTCAGATACAATAAAATATAGTTTCCAACGTAAATGATCAAATGATTAGTAAACAGTTGTGTATTAATGATCAAATAATGCACGATCCTCTTCTTTCTTATTGTTCATCTCCATTGCCACTTCCTCTGCGTTTTTGGCAACTTCAAAAAAGATCGGTCTACCATCTACAATCTAAAACAAAAGAATCAAACAACTTCACTAAATTTCTTTCCCAAGAAAGCTCAAGTTCTAGTGACACTGATAGCAAACAAAATCGATATAGTTCAAGACACTAAGACCACTTCCATCGGCACATCTAGGACCGAAAACGTGGGGTTCTCAGCCCAAAAAATGAAATGAATTAAAAAGATCAGAAGCGGATCATGTTTGCTATTTTTCAGAATCGGATCAGAACCGACACATGTCGTGTTCTGATTCGATGCTGAAAAATGAAACGAAAAAACGTGTGGGTCATGGACTGTCTCTCTCATTTTCCCGAGATGGAGAAGAAAATAGCATAGGCGATTTTATGGGCGATTCGGCGATTTTTGGCGAGAGCTCGCGGCCATTCCGATTGCTTCGTCGGAGATGACGAAGGACGAAGGATTTTCGGCGACGAGCATCCGAGTGGCAGAGGCGAGGCGAGAAAGGGTTTCGAAACCCTAGAAATCGAATTGGGGATTCGAAACCCTACATTTCGATTTGGGGCTTTTATGGGGTAAGCTATTTGTGTTATGTTGGTTCGTTTCTTCGCGTTTTTGGTAGATTTGGAGTTGATTAGGGTATGAATTTTGTTCCATGCATATAGAATTTTCTGATTTGGAAAGTTTTTAGATGAAGTCGAGTGACTTTAGTTCTACCGGTTAGTGTATGAGCGTAGCACTTGACACCTCCCGGGTTCGACCCGCGACTGCTCCTTTTGTGTGGAGTTTGTTAGGGGAATGGGCCCCTCCCCAAAGTGACAAAAAAAGGAAAGTTTTTAGATGAATAACTTAACGTTTTTGTTTAGTATGTGATGAACGTTTTAGATGAATAACTTAAGCATGTGATGAATGTTTTAGATGAATAACTTAACATGTCATGAATTTTCTATTCGGTTCATGTTTAAGTTTAGGTTTATAATTTGGTAGTCGATTCTTATATGTTGACTCTTTGCTTCGTAGGTGATCCAGTTTGTGTTTATGAATGTGGCACCAGAGTCCATGGAGAGACAGAGAAGTTTCTATACTCTTTCATCATCATCATCATCATTTATAGTGTTAATTAGCTGATTCTGATCGATATTGTTTGCTGGCTTGGTGACTTTGAATTGCTACGATATGGAATATGATTATGAAACACAAGTAAACCATGAGAATGATTGGATCAATGTCAAACTGTTGTAGTTCGAAGTGCTTAGATATTATGATTGGATCAATGTAAACCATATGATTGTATCAATATAAACCATACTTCCTTTCTTGACTGTAAATCATTCATGGATCTATACTAACTTATCATCATCATTCTCATGTAGGTCACATGGGCGAGAGAGTAAACAGCTAAAGGAGAGGATTGCATCCGCCCTTACTGTTGTTTCTTTTGGTCATCATTATTCATGATCATCATTGTTAAGGTAACTTCTTTTTCTTTTGATTTTATGTAAGGCAGTTTCTTTATGATGATGTTATTTAGCTTGATAGATGATGTTAGCTTTATAGATAACTTAAATGACTACAAATGTAGCTGTTTATAGATGGATTTAGCTTGATAGATAATGTTAGCTTTAATAACTATCTAGGTTGTACTTGACTTAAGGAATGTAGCTGTTTATGTCTAAGTCTAAATTAAAGTCTCACATTTATAAACCCAACCAACTATAATCATTACTCTCTCTGATAAACAACACTTGTCATTGTTGTCATTAAGAATTGAACTCTTTGTTATTTTGTCTTTGTTTACACATCCACATGGTTTAGCTAATACGATCTTTGTTATTTTGTCTTTGTTTACACATCCACATGAATCTGTCCTCCCTGGAAACGGAAGCAGTAGTCGTACCCGAGGATTGCATCCGTCCAATATGACTTCTTTATTAAGGTAACTTATGTTAACTTGGAACAAGTAGGTTTGATATTTATAAGATAGTATGCTTGATATTAGCTCGATAGTTATAAGATAGATGACTTCGCATACTAACTCATATAGGTTGTACTTATTTCACTTAAATGCCTAGGAATGGAAATGTAACTTAAATGTCTAACTCACATTTATAAACCCCACCCATTAAACCCAACCAACCAACTATAATCACATTAATAAGAAAACTTAATAGTTTCTTTCTATAAAATGGATCTCTTTCTTTAACTTACAAAACACATTACTCTCTGTTTCTTTAACTCAAAACCGGCAATTTTAAACTTAATAGTTCCTTTCTATTTTCCCTCTGTTTTCTTTCTTTCTATTTTCCCTATGTTTCCTTGCTCTTTCTTTCTCATCAAACAATATCTTTCTCATGGATCACATAGCGAACTCTCCTATGGATTCATCAAACTTCATGAAGCTATTAAATAGCCAACAAGGAACCCCTAGGTCTCACATCTACATAAACCCGATTGTGGAACTTGGTTCGTCCCAAGTCCCACATTTTAATGAGTCTAGAGTTGAAGAGGTGCGTATTGAGAGGAAGAAATGGGTGCCAACCGAAGGCATCGTCTTGTGTAGCGCTTGGCTAAACACGAGCAAGGATGTCGTGGTTGCCAATGAGCAAAAGAAAATAGCATTTTGGAAACGCGTTGGTGCATACTTTAATGGTTCACTGAAGCTTGAAGGGTTTCCAAAACGTGATCCGAACAATTGCAAACATCGTTGGCAAAATATTAACGATTAAGTTAGCAAGTTCATTGGTTGTTTTGAGACAGCTAAGCAACAACAAAGTAGTGGTCAAAATGAGGATGATGTTCTAAAGGTCGCATACAAAATCTTCTTTGAAGATCACAAGGCGAAGTTCAATTTGGAACACGCTTGGATAGAGCTTAGAAATGATAAAATGTGGTGTGCTTCTATGGTTAAAAGTGGGAGCAGCTCCAAAAAAAGAAAGTTGGATGATCAATATACTTCATCGAACACTACGATGGGGTTTGATGAACAACAATCTAGACTCGAGGGTGTGAAGGTGGCTAAGAGGAAAGGGAAAAGTGTTATCAAAGAGACTGACTCTAACTTGATTTTAGTATTTGAACAAGCTTAGAAAATGAAAGAGAAAGACCATCAAATGAAAGAGAAGTTGTCTAAACTTGAACTTCTTCATAGTCTCATTAACAAAAAAGAGCTACAAAATGATATGAAAATTACCCTTAAAGACATGATAATCAAAGAAATGCTTCTTTGAATTTAGGTTTGATATTTTATGTTTTGGTTTTATATGTTTGATTATGTTTCTTTGAATATTTTTGATTATGTTTCTTTGATATGAAGTTTGCTAATTGAAGTTTGTCATATGTTTGCAGGATTTATGAAGAAGAAGTGAAGTAGAAGAAGTGAAGTAGAAGTGGAAGTGAAGTAGAAGAAGAAGTGAAGTAGAAGAAGAATTGAAGTCACATGTGAAGTAGTAGAAGAAGAAGAATAAGTGAAGTCACGGGTTATGTTATTTTGTCACGTGTTTGTAGTATGGTATTGGTCTTTGTAGTTTTTGTCATTTTGTTTGGTCTTTGTAAGTGAAGTCACGGGTTTATGTCATTTTGTTTATGTACTATGGTCACGGGTCATTTTGTTTGCTCTATGTAAGTGAAGTCACAGGTCTTTGTCATTTTGTCACCAAATACTCATTCTTCTTCTTTATAACTGATGTCATTCAACAACAAACACCCACAATTACAAAAATCAAAATCATTCAACTCATTCAAGAACCCAAAATTACAAAACCATCATTCTTCTTTAGATTCATCTTCTTCTTTAATTTTTTTTCATTTGCTCTTTGGCTTCGGGGTCTCAAGATCCTTTTGATCTTGATGCGAGATTCGACCAATTTTTCCAAGAAGCGTTTAATAATATTATTAACCTTGATCCACGTCCCCGGGAAAACAAGAAACGACAATATATTGAAAGAGATCGTGAGGAAGGTCATAATCGCTTATGGAACGGCTATTTTAGTGATGAATGATATCACTCAGGTTTTACCTAAGAACAGCTAATTATCT